>JBAMBR010002824.1:0-19341 GCA_037044475.1 Zaprionus obscuricornis
ACAACAGCTTGGTTCCGTACCTATATTTGGGGTGTTATCTATTTGCGTAATGTGGAACCGGCCATTTGGTATGATACAGAGGTTAAACTTTTTGAGATTCAGCGCGTTTAGATTATTAGTAAGTGTATGAGGACACAAATGAAACATCAACAAAAAAAAAAAAACAAAACACCAAACAACAACAACAACAACAAAAAAAAAAACAACAATCTACAACAACGTAGCATACCCAAAAATATGATAAACTAAAAACGCTTTTGCATTTATCGTAGTTAATTTATTTAGTTCATAATCCACATTCCAATATTTTTTTAATTATTATGTGAAGTGTCAATGTCTAAAAGTAGTTGTTTCTCCCTTTTCTTCTTTCTACTAAACTTTGGAAATACTTTCTTAACGAATTTCTCTTCTTTCTATTTCTGTAATTCGTATGAATCGTATTTATTTCTTTTATAAATATATAAACATATGTGTATAATCTTTCATATCAGATCGAACAACTTATGTCGCAAGATCGTACCACATTATCACAAAACCATATGAGGCTTTTTATTATTTTTGACATTATATTTGTATTCGCATATATTTGTTTATAATTTTCTTATCACTTTTCAATAATAATAACTTGTGTAAAGTACAGTAGAGCTTCTTACTGACAATATGTAGTTGCATATTTTATTTATCACATTAATTATTGTTTAGTATATGTGTATTTCCTATAACAGACATTTGACTGGATTTTCGCTTATGTTTTACTGTAGTTTATATTTTTTATAAATTTGATTTTATTACAAATTTGTTCCTTGTGTGCCGTATATTAAAAAGCTTCGCTTAAGTTACAATTCACAATATATGTATTATGTGTGAATATCCAAAATATTTTTATCTTTTCTCTTGATTACATTTAAAAAAAAAAACTTATTTTCTTACATTGAGTTTCTATAATAATAAAATAAACTTCAAATCCAAGTTAATATAAATGTATATTTAATTAATTTATCAACGTAGAAACAAATCAAGCTTTATTTATTTATTATTATTCTAATGTGCAATGTGTGTTCGTTTTAATTTTGAGAAATTTGGTAAATTTCAATTAATATTAAATGTACTTAAAACTTACAATTTTTTGTTTTCTAAGTTCAACAATTTTGTTATTTGAGCTTCAAAAATATAATCAAAAAATATCCTCAAGCATAAACTACAAATAGCAACTAAACAAAAGTATTCAATGTATATTTAAACGAAATATAATATTAAAATATATAAATAAATTATGACAAACAATATTCTAATGAAATTGAAGAAATAAATGTGTTTTAATGTATTTTTTTGAGGGGGCAAAGCGAAATGAGTTTCAGTTTCTGGAAGACTTTATTTGAATTAATGTAATATCGTTTATAATGTATGATTATAATATTTTGATTATATTTTTATTTGATTTTTCTTTCTTTCGTTTTACTTATTTCTTTTCAACTCTATAGTTATCTGTAGCTTTATAGGTGCTAAACCAGTACATATATTTCAAGGACATGATAAATAGAAGCGATGCAGCAGCCATTACTTTTACGAACTTAGGTGGATCATTATCTGGCTGCATGCTGCAGTAATTTCGACTTTGTGCTGATAACTTGATATGAGGCCATCGTAACTGTGGTTGTCACGACGGCTGAGCGGCGGTCGACTCAATTGTTGGAGTTGTTGCTGTGGTTGTTGTGCTTCCTGCTGACTGTGCCACTGGTAATATGTTGAACTTAATAAATGCACCTTTATGACGTTTCTGCACAATCTTTCCAATGATTTGCGGTTCTTTGATGGTTGTTTCAATGGTCTTGAGAATGCGTTCTGCGCTCCCTTCATCAGAACTGTTTGCATTTCCTTGAATAAGAATGCGAATCTCGTGTCGTTTGTTGAGCCATTTGGCAATATTCTTCAGTCTGGAAGCGAGATCATGATCTGTGATGCGTGCTCCAATGGTTAGGGATTTCTCTGTTTTTTTGTTAGCTTTTTCGGCTGCATTCGATTGACCTTTACTATCCTGATCATCAGCCAGCATTTGGGCAGCTGTTACCAATCTGTAAATTAAGTAAAAGTAAAACAAACGCAATATAAATAATAATAATTATAATATTAGTTAGCTTAATTGAACCAACTTGAACATGATTCGTCCCGTTTTTGCATCTGTTTGATTCACTCGCAGTAAATGTAAATCACGTCGTTTAGCTAGCTTCTGTGCCTCCTCCAATGTTGTGATGGTCATTGCTTGATTTTGGCTAATAAGTGTAATTTTTTGTTGTAGCCTTTTCGTTCTTTCTTCTTCTATTTTTGTTGTTGCCGCTTGTGTAAGGCGGCTCTGCAAAGTGAAATTGCGTATTTGTTGTTGGCGTTGCTGCTGGATGATTATTTGATGGATTAATGGATATTTATTTATTTGCAGCATTAACGAATTTGATGCCGCCAATTTTCGAATGAAAAATAAACACTGCGTTCGCATTTTGAATTTTGCTTTGTTTTGGCCTTTATTTATTGTTATTGCTAATAATAATGATAATTCAATGCTGTAGAGTTGTCAACAATGTCAATTTCTCACTTGTCACAGTATTCACCGTTAGATATTAAAAATAAATTTTTTAATAAAGATAAAGATTAATATTATCTGTGCATACTTTTAAATAAAAAATTTCCTATCGTAATACTTTAAATTTTAAAATAATTTCTAATAAATTCAGGTAGCTCTTGGACAGCTGTTCCCTTAAAAATAATACAAAATAATAAGAGACTTAACGATATACGTAAATGTTTGTTTATCGATAACAAATTAAAGCATCTTCTTGAAAATATCGCGAACATTCTATCGATAGCTATAAATTCATTATTTACTTTTATCAATTTGACTGAATTTTCAATTAGTGAAATTGAATAAAATCGTTACAGAATCTTACAACCGCTGAGAACTGTTTCTCAACTGTTGTTTCCAATGAAATGTCGCAGTAATTCTATCGAAAGCTGTGAACGCATTTTACTTATCGATTTGGCTCCATTTTCAAAAAGATAAAATCATTTAATTCAATTGTTTTAATTGTTAAAATAAATGGAAAAAGTCTTTTATAAACCTTATGTATGTGCCTAATATTAATCTAAGCAAGTATAAATGTTTTTAGTTGTATACATATCGCCTATTGCCATTATCGCGACCTGAATGAGAAGAAATTACTTCTTCTTTCCAGAATTTTTGTTGTGCCCTGTGATCAGCAATAATAGTTTGACATTCATTTGATTCTGCCGCACTTCTTTGTAATTGTTGAAAATCTGGTTGACGACATTGCTCACACGCCTCCCATCTCGTGAACTTGTTAACATTGCGATCACAAGGATCTGCAGTGTATATCATGCATTCATCTGTGCAGAAATTGTAGAACCAAAAGTTCCCTACAATTGTTTGATTCCGGCACCTAGGATTTGTTCGCAGCATTTGAAAGCAGTTCTTACCTAGAATAGGATCAACATCAGCTGGATTACTATTATAGTTATTAAGATCACGGCCATAGTTCCTAATGTTATTGTTTGCCCTTTGCCAAGCATTGCGTTCTGGCTGAAATTCTTCATTAATTGGATTTACATTGGAATTATCCCTATCTCTTTCATTGTTTCGGTAACGTTGTCGTTGGTTTGTAAATCGTGATTCTTCTTGCTCTTTGTAATTTTCAACCGGTCGCTTGCGTTGCCAAGGCGCACGTTCGGCATCTTCCAGTCGTGGGGGCTGTCCATAATTTGTGTGCTGGTTAACAGATTCAGCTGGTTGTCGTGGCATGGCAAAGCGATTACCTCTTTGATCCCATTGCCCAGGAATACCTTTTAAATCCCCAACATCAAAGGGAGAAGCTCTACTATTGTCATCTGTTGGTTCCTGTTCGTTGTTGTTATACTGTTGGGGTTCCTCCTCTGGCTGTGGCTCTTCGAATCGCGTATCCATTTCATTTTCATTTGGTAAGTTGCCCAAACAAGTTCTACCCGCACATGGACGCATCTCCTGCAGATCAAGTCTTGTAACGCTCTGACATTTTATTTTAGCACCTGGTGTGAGATATTGACGCTGTCGAGTCTGGTATCCTTCACCGCAAGTGACACTGCACGGACTCCAATCACTCCAAGGAGATAGTTGGCATTCAGCACGCCGTTGATATGCCGATGAAGACTGTTCTCGTCCCGCGGCCATGCCAAATCCCATGTTAAGCTCATCATAGTCATCAGCATTGCGTATTGGTTCACTCTGACCGCACGATTGTCCCTCGCACGCACGTTCATCATAAAGCGTTACATTACAAACGTAAATCCTGGCCAGCTCTGGCTGCTTGTAAACACGTCGTCGGTACTGCATGCCTTCGCCACATTTAGTGGAGCACTCGCTCCAACTGTTCCAAGGATGTGTCAGACACTCGCGTCGTACATCCGCATCATTGTTAGCTATGTTATAATATTTTGGTTTCTCATATTGTCTTTATATAAATATCACACTTACAATCTTCATCCACACAGCGGCGCTCATAAATCCTTTGTCGTCTTATGGTCAAAATGGCCATTGGCATCATGGGCATCCCTGATTTATCGTAGAAGGGCGAACGTTCATCATTGGGAAAGTCTGATCGTATGCGTCTTATTACATCTGGCGGCACCTGCGGCTGATCTGGTGACTTTAAAAGAAGAAATACAATGCAATATTGTTGGATGAATAAATTGTATGCCTTACCGTATAACTGGGACCTCCATCGGTGCCAACATCCCATGGATATAAAGAGATAACTTTTCCTTCAATCCATGTGCAATTACGAAGGCACAATTCCAATCCACTTATTCCAACAATCCAATCGGGCGAAGGTTCAATTTTGGATGCGAATGATACCATATGATGCACAGGATCGACACGCACCGATGCTGTCGTTTTGCTGTTAAGATTGGGGTATGCCGGACCGCGTGCTTTGATAATTGTTCGTATCTTTTGGTCCTGCAAATTACATAAAATTGATGCATTTAAATTTTTTTTAGATAATTTTTAAGTGGAATCTTACGCGAAAGTTAATGCTAAACTCGCGGTCGAGCAGTTTGGATGTACAGTGCTCCGCATACTGTTTGATTCCTTCGCTGGCCAAGGCACCGGACTCCCAAAAACGATAATCAGAACTATGAGAGGCACCAACAAGTTCACAGAAACGGTTCTCCCAGCCGCGTGGTGGAAAATCTTTCGGATGCCGGTTGTGTGACCAAGTTCCCTCGAAAGTCATCTGAAAATAAAAAAAGAAACTTTCTTAGATAAGGTATGAGATATGATTTACTTTTAGGACCTCATATCGAGCCTCATCGCACGCACAACATGGATTATTTTGAGTGCTTGTTATTGGTTGACTCTCCACTTCGTCGACGACCTCTTCACAGATGCGTCGCGTTAATCCGCCATCATCCATATGCCAAACATCGCGATGCTGTAGAACAGTGGCACGTATAAATATGCAACCGCTGCCTGGTTCACTTGGAGCTGTCCAGGTTAGATGCATATGTGTTTTAGGATTAGTATTTGTATTCTCCACCATATTAATGCAGTTTGGACTAAAACGTGTCCCGATCATATCGGTCAAATCAAATCTGCCCAGATCATACGTAGAGTCACCATTCTCATTCTCCAGAGCCAGTATAAAACTGATATAACGACGTCCATTGAATGCATTAAGTGAAACTATGGAAAACAGAATAAACAAATTCGTATAGTGACAGAAAGAGACAGTGAGTGAAAAGAGATGAGGATGATCCGCCTTATCAATCGGCCGACCTTGAAAACTCGTCAAATTCGCAATGTTCTGATAAGTGCAAACGATGTTTTTATTTTGTTTACACAACAAAAAGAATTATTGCGAAATCTTGAATTTAATTTCATTGCTTTGTTTCATATAACCCTGGATCGTAATTGTATAAATGAAGTACATATAACTTATTATTTCAAGTCTTGTTTCTAGACTTCTCTCTCTGAAGTTCAAGCGCAAGGCCAATGAACCTAAGACGTAATGCTCTCTCAATTTCTAAGTGTCTCTTTATCTCTTGCTCTTACCGTTATACTCTTGGCCGAGTATATAAGTTTCCGGATTGCCAGTTATACTTATCACATAGTTTTCATCGACTGGCGATTTGGGCGTGGCTGTATTAGCTGGACGACGTGTGCAGATCAATGCTTCACTAAATGGAGCTATAGAGAGTGACAGCCATAGACCCCAAAGCATTAAATAATGCCAAAACATTTTGAATAAAATTCACAATTCTTTAAGCTTGTATATTATATTCGTACTTCTCGTCTTGAACTACGTTTGAATACTGAGCAAAGCTTTTTGGAATTGCGAATGCTCAAATGGGGATACTGATAAGAGTCGGAAACAGATCGCCGAGAGTTTCTATTGTTCCCATAATTTTTTGACCCATTGAAACAAATACGAGACTTGGGTAGCTTTCGCTTATCAACAGACGTATCGTACGAGAAGCCGGAAAAATATACAGTAGAAGAAAGAGAGAAACAGAGAGAATGAAAGAGAACTAAGTATGGAATCGTTAGAGTATAACTTTATTTTCAATTTCTACCATAACGTGTACGTCTTACATTGTTATTATTGTTATTGTTATAATTGTTTTTTGTCTGTGACATTGGTTGACCGAGTCCGAATCCTTCGCCAAAATTTCCACTATAGCCGCCACTAGACTGATATAAATTAGGGGGATTCTGTTGATTTCCATAAGAATTCCCTTCGTTGTTATTGTCATTGCGTGCCCAATTGACTTGCGGCAGTAGGCAGGTTCCCTCGCAGGCCATTAAAGTGCGAAAACGATTACTATTCTCATCACAGTTGTCCGTCGTAAAGATCTTACACATGTGATCATCATGATCGTAAAACCAGAAATTACGTTCAACAACAGGGTTTGCCAGACAGGGTTGGGTCGAGGCGAAGGGTTTCTCGTAACAATAATCTTGAACCACTTTGTAGTTGTTGCCATCTGCGTCCGGTTGACGTTCTGCATTAGAAAGACGGCCATATGGAGCACGTGTTGCAAATCCCGGTCGTAGTTGAGAATTAGTATTGTATTCATTATTATTGTTTTGATCATAATCCTGTCTGTTATCTTGCCTGTAATCGTTATATCCCATGCTGGCTCTGTTGTTATCCTGTCTGTAATCATTGCTTCCTCTAGTATCCTGTCTAAAATCGTCGTTTTTGTTATAGTTGGTTCTTGGTTCATTTTGAAAATTATTAGGCTGCTCTAGTTCACTAGGCTGTCGTCGATTAGCATCGTATGCTTTAGGATATTCAGCTGGCGGTTGCCTGGATAACAGGTTGTTGTTGTTGTTTTGGTCAAGGTTATTTCTATTGATTCCAAAACGATTTCTTCCCCAACTAGGGCTATTATTATCGAAAGAACCTTCATTTACTTCGCTAAATGTGTCTGGAACTCCGTCAAATTCCCCATTATCCGGTATAGTGCCGCCACAGTCAGATCCTATACACGGTCTACTCTCCTCCAGCGACATTCTTGTCGATGACTGACAACGTGCCTTCATCTGGGGATTGTGATAGTCACGCATTCGTGTTGATATGCCACGACCACAAGTTTTCGAGCAAGCTGACCATTCACTCCATGCGCTTAACTCACACTCAGCCATGGATTCCGGTCCATTGGCATTATTCCCTGCGTCGCCTTCAGTATTGCTGGAAAGCTCATCGTCTGTACCACATTGGGTGCCCTGACATTGACGTATTTCACTTAATTGACGATCACAGTTGTAGTTAGAGGCAAGCATGGGATTCTTGTAGCTACGTAGACGTTGGGAATAACCACCACCACAACGTGTGCTACAGTTGCTCCAATCGTTCCACGGATGCGTTGCGCACTCTAACGGACCGTCTATTGGCACTGAGAGGGAAAAAGAAAGGGTAGGAGAGTCAAATATATATTGTAGTTTAAGGCTTTTTCACCTTCATCACACTCTCGAACATAGAGCTTTTTTCGGGTCAAATAAAGTGTGGCCATAGGTTTCATTGGTGCTCCGCTTTCATCAAAGAAAGGCGAACGATGATCACTGGGAGAAGAGGATGAGATGCGGCGTATGACGTCTGGTGGTATTTGCGGCTCATCGGGAGACTGACAAGAACAATAAAAGAATATATTGGCCACAGTCGTTATTCAATTTCACTCACCATATAAGAAGGTCCTGAGTCAGTGCCAATATCCCAAGGATATAAATTCAAGACCTTGCGCTCCATCCAAGTGCAATTACTAAGGCACAATTCCAGCCCTGCTACGCCCAATATCCAGTCTGGCGAGGGCTCTAATTTGGCCGCCAAAGATATCTGATGGTGCCTTGGATCCACACGAGCATTGGCTAACGTTGTGCCATAGGCATTACGTTTGTATGCAATGCCAGGTGCTTTGATAATGGTGCGAACTTCGCCGTTCTAAAGACAGATTTAGATAAGCAATGATGTTAAAACATGAGTAAAATATTTGTAGTAACCTGTGTATTTTCTCGTATCTCCTGCTCCAGTGTGCGTGTAGAGCCATGTTCGGCCATTTCACGCATGCCTTGGCTAGCTCGTCCACCATAGGCCCAGTATCTATAGCTATAGCTATGCGATGCGCCAATAATCTCACCTATGCGTGTACGCATGGTTTCTAGCGGAAAGTCCTTGGCATGGGTATTCTTTGACCATTTACGTTCAAGTACAATCTGGAAAGGACAATTTAAAGCAATACGAGCTATAGCTAAAAATATTGTGAAAATTTATATGAACCTCATATTTGGCTTCATCACAGGCACAACAATTTTGTAACGTAGGTGTGACACTATTCAGTTCATCGATTTCCTCGGGACAAATGCGTTTAGTTAGGAAACCATCGTCGATAAACCAAACATCCCGATGTTGCACAACACCCGCTTTGATTAGGACGCAACCACTTTCAGGCTTTGGAGCAACCCAGGAGACCTCGATGCGTGTCTTTGGATTCGTATTTGTGCTTTCGATCATGTTTTCGCAGCCAGCGCTAAAACGTGTGTCTGTATTATCGAAGAGCTCAAAGTGTCCTGTCCTATCCTGCCCGATGATGGTCGTAGACTGATTCTCAGCCTCAACAATTAGTGTATAGCTAAAGAACTTCATGTTGATCGGACATGAAAGAGAAACTAAAATGAAAGAAATTTTTATACATCGAGTAAATTGACATTCCAATAGATGCATATTCACTGCCCTTAAAGAATACTCACCATTATACTGATGTTCGGGTATGTATGTTTCAGGATTACCATCGATTAAAATCTTAAAGTTATCATCCACTGCTGAACGTTCTCCATTTGCTCCTTGCGGTATTCGACTGCAAGCACCCCGAACATCTTGTACATATACAATAAGAAGTATAAGAGATAATTCCAAAATACGGCGCATAATTTCCGCGTCGATTTCTATCTGTCTTGCCAGATCGGCAGCTCAAAGAGTACTGATGAAATTGGGTGAAGCGTGTTTCAAGTAATTGAAAAAATGTTTTAAATTTAGTTTTATTTCTCAGCGTCCCCTTTTAATTGAATTGAGTCTCATCGTTACTTTAAATATATTTCGCGTCACTTGCTCTTCAATAAGACTTCTCTGTCAAGTATATATATATATATATATATATATATGTATATATATACATAGTATGATATATACATCGTTGTTATAGCCGTCTATTAATTTATTTTTTTGCTGAGGTTCTTTGAACTCCGCTACAATACTGCAAGTGGGTAGAGAGAAATAAATAGGAAAAGAGACAGATAGAGAGAGAGAGAGAGAGAGAGTGAGAGATAGAGTGTAGTGTGTGTTAAGAGCATGAGCTTGAAAAATAACAAAACTAAACGTATGTGTCTGTAGAATTCTTATGTAGGTCAATGATAGACATAGAAACAAACAGACTTCGTTAAGGGTAGAATCAAACATCCATAAGATTTATAAAAACTGTGAATAATAAAAAAAAATAGGATATAGGAAATTAGAGCTTGATTTAATTTCCAACTACTACTTACTTCTGTTATTAGCTAGTAGCTAATAATTTCTACATATACTGAATATTCGACGTTAGCCTTGTCATATTGTAAAATTAAAAAAAATAAAGTATTTTGATATTTTCTTTATGTTTATTTCATTAAGAATTCGATTAGATAGTTGAGATTAGATAATTTTGCAAACTGCAGCTAATACTTGATGCTCAGATGCTTTTCATGTGATTAACATTACGTTCACCACTTGTCGATCTCATCGTTGCTGCTCATTAGACATGGCATCATAACGCACTTTTCGACCCGTACACGATCCTTGCACTTATAGCTGAGATCTGTGTTGAGCAGAGTACGTGTACGTTGACGTACAGAATTGTCACCACAGCTAGCGGTGCAGGGTGTCCAAGCGGACCATTCAGAGTAGCGACATTCGTCACGTGTTTCCAGTGATTGTAGTTTGGTCGGCGTATGACGTCGCTCGTTATATGTGCTGCTCACTGAATACATATCATCGCAGCGTTGGTAGCAACGATCTAGACGAACAAGGTGCTTAGGACACGGTTTGCCACCGTATTTGGGTGTTCGCAGGACACGGCGTGTCTTCAGTTGGACACCATCACCACATGTTGCATTGCAACTGTGTGCAATCCATTCGGAGACTAGGCAATCTGTGCGTTGCGATAGATCCGAGCCAAGACGTTCGCTACGCAATTCTTGTCTGTGTCTGGGCAAACGACATGTCTCGTCACACTCCTCCTTTGACTTGAATTTGTTTTGATTGACATCGCAGCGATCTGACCAATAGATCGCACATTGATCGCTCACATGATCGTAGTACCAAAAATTGGTCACATCGTTGTCCCGACAATGACTTTCTTGCAGCGTCTCGTAGCAGAAGTGTGGCACGATGGTGTCACAACTGGGATTTGTGCAAGTCACCTCTTCAAGCAGTTTAATGTGTCGGCAAGGATCGCTGCCATCATCGTTGGGATCACGTACACCGTACACTTCATTGTTGTTCCAAACTTTGCGTATGCGTTGACGTTTGCCAGTGCCACCACAGGGTCCCAGGCAGGGCGAGAAGTCCGACCATGGTGACACTCCACACACCGGCGGTATATAGTCCTCACTACGCTGACTGTAACTCTGGAAATTGCGAAAAATCGAACGTTTCTCTGCAGAGCCTGCTTGTTCTTCACCACCCTCTGGTTGCGCTTCGTCTGGCTCGCCTTCACCGCCCGCTTCGTTAGTGATCTCTCCGCCGCAATCACTTGCTTCACACGGTTTTATCTCCTGCAAACGTGCCTTGCTTGCCTTCTGACACTTCTTCTTAGCCCGTCGATTGAGATAGTGGCGAGTGCGTATCATTTCGCCCTTGCCGCAGGTTACTGTGCAGGAAGACCAATCGCTCCACTCGGACAGACCACATTCGGGATCTGTGCCAGGTAATTCTGCTTCCGGTTGATTGCCCTCTGCTGCCTCTTCATTGAACGTAGCACATTTGCGACCCATGCAATTTTTCTCTTCACGCAGTGCATTGTTGCAGCGGCTACGCTGTAAGCATGATAAATCAGTTAAAGTATTTTGGCATAGCAGCAACTCACCATTGCCAACGTTGGATTCTTGAATTCACGTGTTCTGTACTGTTTGCCAGGTCCACACTTGGCACTGCATTCATCCCAGCGAGTCCAGGCCAGCGTGCTGCATTCTGGAGGCAGTTGCTCCGCTAAATAAGAAAGTAAAGATAGAGTCAAGTAAAGTAAAGTAGGGAATCTATACTTACTATCGGCAGTCTCACAGTTCTTCTCATAGAGTCGTCTCCTGTTAATGTGCAGTGTAGCCAGAGGCTTCATCTCCGACCCAGTGGGATCATAAAAGGGTGAGCGAGGATCGTTTGGAAAGTTCGATTTAATGCGGCGCACTACATCGGGCGGAACTTGAGGTTGATCTGCGGACTGTCAGAAGATTGAAATTATAATAAAAATAATGATTAACAATAATGATTCACTTACCATATACGATGGACCACTGTCAGTTCCAGCATCCCAAGGATACAGATTGTGCACCTTGTTCTCAACCCAAGAACAATTGGGCAAACATAATTCTAGACCTGAGACGCCAACAATCCAATCTGGCGATGGATCCACCATGGAAACCAATGAAATCAAATGATGATTAGAATCAACGCGAAAAACTGCAAACGTTTTGCCCGTCAC
Organism: Zaprionus obscuricornis; assembly: GCA_037044475.1. Taxonomy (NCBI): domain Eukaryota; kingdom Metazoa; phylum Arthropoda; class Insecta; order Diptera; family Drosophilidae; genus Zaprionus; species Zaprionus obscuricornis. The sequence goes on from JBAMBR010002824.1 coordinate 12,271, forward strand.
ATTGGGATAAGCAATGCCTCTGGCTTTGATAATAGTTCTAATGTGATCGCTCTGATCCTTAAGCTCACTCTCCAGTGTGCGTGTTGAACCATGCTCCGCTACCTCACGTAATCCCTCACTGGCCATTTCACCATATTGCCAGAAGCGATAGTCAATAGTGTGCGAAGCGCCAATAATGTCGCTGAATCTTGTACGCCAACTGTTGGCAGGAAAGTCTTTGGGATGAGTGTGACGTGACCATTTACCTTCAAAGGTAAGCTAAAAGAAAGAAAGGAAGACTACTATAAACTCCATCAGTAAGTGAATATTATAAACTCACCTCATATTTGGCCTCGTCGCAAGCACAGCAAGGATCTACAATACTGGGTTGCGTATTGATGTCATCTACTTCCTCCTCGCACATACGTTTTGTGAGCAGACCATCGTCCATAAACCAGACATCACGATGCTGCATTACAGTGGCACGAAGTAGTACACAACCTTGTCCAGGCGTAGCTGGTGCCGCCCAGACAACATCGATATGTGTCTTTAGATTCGTATTAGTATTCTCAACTACATTGGCACAGCGTGGACTGAAACGTGTCTCGGATAAATCGGCAATCTCAAATGCTCCCAATGCATTTTGATCATCGTCAACATCGCCATTCTCCAGTTCAAGTGCAATCATGAAGCTCACAAAAGACAGACCCGAATAGGCGCTTAGTGTAACTGTGTGACAAATGGATAATACAGCTATCACTATCTGTCTATCTCTCTCTATCTCTATTCTTCTTACTAACCATTGTATTTCTGGCCAGGCACATAGCTTTGTGCATTGTTCGCCACCGAGAGCACAAAGTTATCATCTACAGGCGATTTGGCTGCAGTGGCGCCTTGTGGCATTCGATTACATGTTTGGCCGAACGCCAAGTCACCGCAGAATGTCAATAAAATGATGAGTCTAATGTATCTGTACATTCTGGAAAAATCTCTCTCTCTCTCTCTCCCTCTTTAATCTATCTCTTTCCGTCTCTTTTACTTCCTTTATTAAGGTGAACTGTAATTAAAATTTGTTTTATATTTAGCTCTGGGAAATTAACATTTATGATTTTTTTGAGAGCAATGGATGAAAACTGATAGAAAATGATTACGACTATCAATACATAGTCCATAATAATAGATTTTATTGATAGAGTCGTAGGCATGTTTTCACAATTTCAAATCTATGTACATATATTTTAATTTCGCTTAATTTATTTTGCGATCCATGATGAAAACGCGGAAATTATTTTGTTTTTTAGTTTCATGGCTTTAATTAATTCTTTAATTAATCATTTGTATCGAATGTCAATGACAAAAGAGATATGAATATGTTTATATTGGATAGAAATGTGACTTAATTATCGTTGAACTTGACATTGTAATTGTAATAAGTTGAATAGAAATGTAGGTAGGAGTATAACCATATAACCATATAAGTAATTTCTATTTCATTATATATTTTTATATCTTTGAAATATCTCTGATCTTTCAGTGCACACTTTCTATTTCGTCTGTCTGATCAATTACCAGGCGGAACAAACACCAACGGCATAAAAATAATAGAATCGTACATTGAAGGGTTGACTACGTCACTGATTAAATTCAATTGAAAAAATGCGCCGAGCGACCAATTGAAATGTGTGCAAAATAAGTTAAAGTTAAGTTTATTCCAAATGATTGACTTGATAATACTCTGTACGAATTCTTGATGCTTTAATTATTATAGCATGATATACTTTTTAGTTTCTAATTAAAGAGTATTCAAATGAAGGCTACTTTAGCTACATTCGAGAAAGCAAATTCGAATAGAAATACATCATTAAAATCACTTTTAGGGTTTCGTTGTCACTAAATGAATACAAGGGGTTCTACAATCCACCAAACGAGAACCGATTACCGTCCCCACCCTACACCATCCACAAGCTATAATTCACAGGAAAACTTACGTATTATCGTTCAAAACTTTGTATATAAATCTATTACAAGTTTCTTTTTTTATTAATTAAATAATTGAATAATAGTTGCTTTTTTTTATATTTCAGTTTTGATTATCTTCTTTTGTAATGGAAGTGCACTCAAATGCCATTATATTCACAACGATTCATTCAAAAAGTATTCACAACCGTCTCGCCAGGCGCTCAAAACGGAACTGAAATGCAAATTGCACGAGTTGCGCGCTAATCGGCGACAACGACAGCGACAATGGCAACAGCAACGGCAACTGCAAATGGCTTTTATATTGAAGAGGAGATTTGAGAAAGGGGCAGTGTAAGAAGTAGAAGAGAGGATGTGGGAGAGATAGAAGCAAGAGCACGGCTACCTCTCAATTTTTGCTGCGCTCTGCTTTTTTTAATGTCTCCTTTTTGTGCTATGTTTCGCATTTGTTTATGTTTTGATTGTGCTTGTTTTTCGTGCATTTTGTTGTGATTCTTGTGTACTAAACAAATCGTTAAAGAATGAAAAACTGAACGAAACTGTATTAATTGTCTTGCCGGCACATTGACTGCAAAAAGTATAACAATTCTTTTATTATTACCAAATATTATAATTTTATTTCTTATATTATAGTATCTATGATACAGTTTTATGTCATTATAGTTATAGACGAAGCAAGTTTTCATTTATTTTTATGTCATTTATATGTTTGATATAAATATTTGTTATTTAATTATTTCTATATGTACATTCAACATCAAGTAGTACACTGCTGCATTTCGTTTTTCGAAATTATACATATATATACAATTATTATACACAACTTATTTTGAGTTCAAGATCTTTGATGGTTCTGAACTCGATTGGTTAAACCTTTGGAATAGTTAACATTAAAATAAAAGTGAATACAAAAGTGCATAACACTTGTCGTTGCCAATATGCAAAATTCCGCAGTAGATCCGCAGAGTGAGTTTAATTTGAAATTTAAGTATCAATATATGCAGTATTAATCTGTGTATCTTTCATGTATCTACAGTTAAGCCACAACACAACGGACAAGTTGTTTCAGAGGGTAACAAATCTCAAGACATCAAAGCACCTTTAAATATGCCAAAAAGATGCTTGAGAAGTCCTCAAGTTTTATTCAAACGATGTTCGAGAAACTCGTCCCCTGTTGTATCAAGACAGACAGAGCAACTGTCCTCCACGGTGAAAATTAACCATTTTCAATCGGAACCCGATGCTGGCGATGCGCCCGGTAAGCCAAGGCAGAAGTTCACCAAGCCACGTATGAATCGCTTGACCGAACAACGACTTTTACGCCAACAAAATGCTGGTGGTGAGTACGGTAAGATCCTCCTGATAAATTTGAAACTAAAATTATTATTGAATAGGTCAACTTGCCGAAACGGCAAATCCAATTTCGCCCCAACGTAAGACAAAAGATTCGAAGACACGTCAACAAAATATTCAGTCTTCAAGACATAGTGAAGGGGAAGTGTCGCCCGTTGGTACAACTCAAAGGCCTTTGGAATATTTGATAAGTAAATTGGAAGATTTGCAATCAGAACTTATGCTCCGTATATCTAGAAACACAAAAGTGAATATTGGAGAGAGCTACAAATTTGTGGCCATAGTGCAAAACGAGAAATGTCAGATCATGATGCATCCAGACGATCTATTGGGACTACCCAGAAATATACGTGAGTTGAATCTAAAAATGTCCGAAGTCTTTTCTTTTTTTTAATAACCTTATTTTCATCATCAGCTGTTGAATCGATAAACGATTTGAGTATGCGTTGTCGCCATGCAATACTTTCTAGCCTGACAATACTATTTGAGGAAATATCAAATATACAATTCGCCAAAGATACACAAAGTGCAAAATACTTTCGAGAAGAGCTACGCACAAAATTGCAAGCAGATTTGGTAAGTAAAGAAATCAAATATGATGCAAAAGTATATCATATCCGTCATATATCAAATTCGTAGAGTAAAAAAGTTGAGCATATAGAACATGAGCTACGTGAGTTATGTAGAGAGAGCCCTAAAGTCGATATGACGAACTTGCATAGACAGATCAATGAGCTAAAAGCTGACAATCAGAATTTAAGGAATCGGAACGATACGCTTGATAAAGATTTAGCTCAATCGAAATTCGACAGGGATGATATAAAAAAGGCACTAGACTCTATGCAAAAAAATAATAATGATCTAACTCTGGAATTAGGTAATAACAATATTGCATTAGTCGATAAAAATGTGACTATTGAGGATCTACGGAAAGAGATAGATGAATTAAATAAATCGTAAGTATTGTTATGGATAACTTGCATAAAGGTGTATATGTGTAACTATGTAGCAATACAATCCAACATGTAGCAATGATATTGTACATCAGCGCGTGAAGGAGAGTGATAACGAACTCATCAGCTATAAGAACACCATAGCCGATATAAAAGAGAAATTACAGCAGTCGCAGAGCGATAAAGAATTTCTGAAAAAACGTTTGGATGAATTAACCATGAGCTTTTCGGGAAAAGAACATCAATTGATTGAACTACAGAAGCAATTGATCGAAAAGCCAGTCGTAACAACATCCAATGCGGCAGATCAAGCTTTGATAAGGTAAAGTATTAGCATTATTTGTCGAACTATAAAAATATATTTTTATTTATAAATATATTTCGTTTACAGTGATCTGCAGGCTAAGCTGGAGGTACAAAGTAAATCGGAACAGCAATTGCGTAAACTTATTGAAGAGAAGCAGATAAGACAGCAGAAGCTTGAAATGAAGATGCGCCGTTTAGAGGAACAGATCGATCATCATCGTCAGGTGCTAAATGTGCGTAGTGATCGCATTAACTATCTCGATCAGGAGATAAAAAATCGCGAAACTGAAAACAATCGTAAATTTAACGACTTGATGTCTCAGTGCAGCGACAAAAATACAATTATAACGCAAGTGAGCATCAGTTGCATTTCCTTAGTCTTCATCATTCTCTCTTTTCTTATCTTTCTCATTATCCATATCTGGCATGCCATAGCAGATGACCAATGAGTTAGCCTCGACAAATGAACAAGTTCAGTCTCTCTGTGAGACGCTTAGCATTAAACAATCAAAATTGCATAGTCAGGAGCATGTGATTAAATTATTGGAGGAAAGCCATTCGCGTAGTGCGAGGCTTCATTCCAAATTGGAGGAGAAGAATGCTTTGCTTAAGGATGAACTCGAACATCTTCGGCGTACTGTGTAAGTACGACATTGAAATAGGAATATCAAATAGAAATACGAGTGAGAAATTTAGTTAACAAGTTCGCTAGTTTTGCCAATTCTTCTAATGTGACTAATAACAATTTATTTACAAATGTCTCAAACCACAGAAAATCACTTATGTTAAGCAAAGGTTGCGATGTGGAAACAACAGGCGAACAGTCGGATTAATGTCATCTAATAAATCCAATATATAATACATACAAAATTTCAGTGGTTATTTTTAAGGTAAGTTTAATGTTGGCAAGCTAGCGAGCGTACTTGTTATACCGTTTTCTGTTATAGCCCGACTAATTGTTGATTTTTATTTTTCATTTATTATATTATAGTCACATTTGTGTCAAAATTCTCATTGGCAATAACGGAATGAATATATTTGAGCCAGTGCCAGCGCACGAAGTGTCTAAACATAAAAACTCATAAAAAAAATAAAGTAACGAATAAATTTTAAATAATGTCAGCAAAATAAACGATGAATCCCAAAATGGAATAACCACAACAAAAAGACAAAAACAAAGATAATAATAAGGAAAAGATCGAAATCGAAATCGAAATCTGGTCATTAATTGATGCATACATTAATATATATATATATATATATTTTAACTATACAATATATATTCATATACATATATACTCTCTATATACACTTACATACAACTTATATACTTGTATATATATGTACTATATGTAGATACTAAATTTCGTCTAATAGCATCATTGTTTCCAAAATTATTAACTTTGTAAATTGATAAAAACATATTGTTTTTGTATTATGTATAGATCGACTTTTTCTTTTCGAAGAAAAATATAAATATATATATTTATTTACATGAATATTATTTTATGATCATCGCTCTTAACTCTTCAATAATGCGGCAAATTCTCAAAAGACATCAAAATTCGCCCACTTGAGATTCTCTTTATGGAATTTCAATAAATCTTTTAAGGCCTTTGATCGTTTTTCTAGCACAGGGTCGCATATCTAACATTTATACATAATGTTAGATATGCGACCCTGTGCTAGAAAAACAATTAAAGGCCTTAAAAGATTTATTGAAATTCCATAAAGAGAATCTCAAGTGGGCGAATTTTGATGTCTTTTGAGTATTTGCCGCATTATTGAAGAGTTAAGAGCGATGATCATAAAATAATATTCATGTAAATAAATATATATATTTATATTTTTCTTCGAAAAGAAAAAGTCGATCTATACATAATACAAAAACAATATGTTTTTATCAATTTACAAAGTTAATAATTTTGGAAACAATGATGCTATTAGACGAAATTTAGTATCTACATATAGTACATATATATACAAGTATATAAGGTGTATGTAAGTGTATATAGAGAGTATATATGTATATGAATATATATTGTATAGTTAAAATATATATATATATATATATTAATGTATGCATCAATTAATGACCAGATTTCGATTTCGATTTCGATCTTTTCCTTATTATTATCTTTGTTTTTGTCTTTTTGTTGTGGTTATTCCATTTTGGGATTCATCGTTTATTTTGCTGACATTATTTAAAATTTATTCGTTACTTTATTTTTTTTATGAGTTTTTATGTTTAGACACTTCGTGCGCTGGCACTGGCTCAAATATATTCATTCCGTTATTGCCAATGAGAATTTTGACACAAATGTGACTATAATATAATAAATGAAAAATAAAAATCAACAATTAGTCGGGCTATAACAGAAAACGGTATAACAAGTACGCTCGCTAGCTTGCCAACATTAAACTTACCTTAAAAATAACCACTGAAATTTTGTATGTATTATATATTGGATTTATTAGATGACATTAATCCGACTGTTCGCCT
>JBAMBR010002825.1:0-54475 GCA_037044475.1 Zaprionus obscuricornis
TTCACTTTGTTTCATGGGCACGTCGCAAAAGTGGCCCCAAAAGTACAGTACAGTACAGCGTTGCTTCTTTTTTATGCCACGCCCACATTGAAACGCCTCTTACTGCTGTTATGTCGCGTTCCCTTCGTTCCCTTGTCGAATAATTTTTGCGGCAATGTAAATATTATTGCACAAAAGCCAATGCCACACAGTGCAGAGCAAGAGCAAGAGCAGACAAATGCTGGAAGGGATATTGGAGAAATAAGAGAAGAGTAAAGAAGAGTAGATGGGGTCGACCAGCAAAAAAAAAGTTGACTCTTGTGTGGGCGTGGCAATTCGTACAAAATTCGTGTGTGGATTGTAAAAACTTTCAACTGCTGCACCAACGGTTGCCATTGCTGCTGCTGGCTGCCATTGCTGCTGCTGCTCGAAGTGAATACGTGACGATCCAATCCAACTAATTTCATTTAAATAACAAATTCTTCGCCATCTGATATGCTACAACTTTTTCTCATGTTCGTTTGCGAGTACTAACTGCTACATATATATAACTCTACCCTGATAATCGTTCATGCTCATCAGTGAACGTGTGATGGCAAGAGAAGTGAGTGAGAGAGAGAGCTACACACTAGTGTTGCATGTTGAATTTGGACTGCAACAACTATGTGATGAAATATTTTAATTAATTTTGCTTGAGGAAATTAATTTCTAGATTTACTTAGCCAACAATTATACATTTTTCAGAAGCTGGGGTATATTTATTTATATTTTATTTATTATTTATTTATATTTATTTATATTTATTTATATTTATTTATATTTATTTATATTTATTTATATTTATTTATATTTATTTATATTTATTTATATTTATTTATATTTATTTATATTTATTTATATTTATTTATATTTATTTATATTTATTTATATTTATTTATATTTATTTATATTTATTTATATTTATTTATATTTATTTATATTTATTTATATTTATTTATATTTATTTATATTTATTTATATTTATTTATATTTATTTATATTTATTTATATTTATTTATATTTATTTATATTTATTTATATTTATTTATATTTATTTATATTTATTTATATTTATTTATATTTATTTATATTTATTTATATTTATTTATATTTATTTATATTTATTTATATTTATTTATATTTATTTATATTTATTTATATTTATTTATATTTATTTATATTTATTTATATTTATTTATATTTATTTATATTTATTTATATTTATTTATATTTATTTATATTTATTTATATTTATTTTCACTTCACTTGCAAAAAATTTTCATTTTTATTTTGCTAAAGTTTTTTCAATTTCAAAAATTTGGCAAATTTATTTTCGATTTTAATTAAAAAACTCAATAATCTATTTGCATATATATACATATATATGTGTATAGTATATGTGTATCCTTTGATTTTCAATAATTCAAGACTTTTATAGTATTTTTTTTTCTGCATTTATTTTATGAATTATAATTTCAATTTTTGTCCCTGTGGAAACCTTTTGATAAAGAGAGAGAGAGAAAAAAAAAGACTATTAAAATTTTTAGTCAAAGCTTTAGAAGTTAGAAATAAATGCGAGTCAAAGTGCCAGCTGTATATACAAATATACACACACACTGAGAGAGAGAGAGACACACACATACATATATACAACAAAGGCAACCTGCTGATAAGCAAAACAGAAAATTGGCTGATGCCTTTGGCCACAGGGCAGGAACAGCATCAGAGTCAGAGTCAGAGTCAAAGTCAGAGAGCAAATCATAGACTGAGTATATGTCTGAGCTGAGGAGTCTATATATGAAGAGCAAAAGAGTGAGAGAGAGAGAGACAGAGAAAGTGTGTGTGTGTGTGTTTGTATTGCAGCTGTTCTCACTCTTGGGCTTTTCTGCATGCGCTCATAAATTATTTTCAAGATTTTCCCTCTCAGACATGTGGAAATTTAAAAATTCAATTTGGCAACTTTTCCATGTAATTGAGCCACAATTACGGCTCCAACTTGAGTGTAGACCAAGTGAGAGAGAGAGAGAGAGAGCGAGTAGAGGGAAAGAGTGAGAAAGTGATGTAAAGTTTAAAGAGTAAATCATAAGCGAGCCACTGAGCAGACAGAGAAGACTTTTCTAAGGCTTTTACAGCAACTTGTTGTTGTTGCTGTTGTAAATGTTGTTGCTGATGTTGCTGCTGCTGTTGCTGTTGCTGTTGCTAGTAGTGATGTTGCTGCAGTCAAGCGATAGTTTGAACCAAACGAACCGAACCAGCCAGAAGGAAATGCATGGATGCGCCGAGGCAGCCCGTAACGAAAATATCTATGCACAACTGAATAAATTAGAATGAAATATGGAACACGTAGGACAAGTACAGGAAAAAGAGACTGCTGCTGCTGTTGCTACAGACACACGCACATAACATACACTCCCGCGCATACACACACACACACGCACACACACACATGTGTAGAACAGACCACAACAAATGCAAGTACAGACAAACGCAGAGGCAACATTAGCGAAATGTAAGGGCTTTGGAATGAGGTTTTGGAATGAGGTTTTTCATTTTTTTTTTATTTTATTTTTTTTTGACCACTTTTTCGCACAACTGTTACTGACTTGTGGTGTGCAGGGAACTGAGCGTGCAAGCGAGAGAGAGAGAAAGAGAGACAGAGTCAAAAGAATGCCAACGAACACGCATCACAATTTAATCATGCTCAAACTCAATTGAAAAAGAGCACAAAAAAAAATAAAAATAAAAATAGAAAAGAATAGAAAAAAAAAAAGTTTAGCATGGAATTTGTGCTCACAATTTATTTTTCGGCGACCCACTTGCACTTTTGGCCAAACGCTTAGCTTTCCTTTCCCCCCCTCTCTCTCTCTCTCTCGCTCTTCCAATCTTCAATTCTGCAGTCAACAGTCACCAGTCAACAGTCACAAATCCCTAAGTCGGTCATGCACAAAATGCTTTCAACTTTTAGCTTTCAGTTACAGTTGCAATAATGCTTAAAGTTATTGTAACAGTTACAGTTACAATTGCAGTTACAATTGCTGTAGTTGCATTTGTCAGTTGCAACAAGAAGCGAACAAAAAAAATAAAATAAAAAAATGTCAAGCTCTACTATGAATTGGCTAAGTTCCATCTAAATCTAGGTTGACTTTAAAAATGTCTATAAATTTGTTACAATTTGTAAAAAAAAAAAAAAATGATTATAGAAATTTGCTAGAAATTAAAAGAAAATAAATTTACACAGAGCAAATTTGAGGCAAAAGTATTTTTAAAGTATTTCAAAGTTATAATAACAAATTTTAAGTTGAAAGAGAAAAAAAATTTAAAATAAAATTTTAAAATATAAAAAAAAATATGTAGAAATTTTTATAGAATATTTCAAAGTTATAATAACAAATTTTAAGTTAAAAGAGAAAAATATTATATTAAAATTACAAAAAAAAAAAATATCTAGAAATTTTTATAGAATTTTTCTGGATGAAAGAAAAATGAAAAATAAAATTTCAATAACTTTACAATTTCAATAAATTCATTTTTAACATATGTTAAACTAGTTTACAGTCAACTAACATTATGTTAAAATAAAAAATACTTGTCTATAAATTTGTTACAATTTGTAAAAAAAACCAAAAAAAAAATAAATAAATAAATGTTATAGAAATTTGCTAGATATTAAAAGAAAAAGAAGAAGTTTTAAAGTATTTCAAAGTCATAATAACAAATTTTAAGTTGAAAGAGAAAATATATATACAAATTTTTATAGAATTTTTCTGGATGAAAGAAAAATGAAAAAAAGAATTCCAATAATTTCACAATTTTATCATTTAACGTATTTAAAATTATAAATTGAAGAAAAATAATTTTTAACATATGTTAAACTAGTTAACAGTTAACTAACATTATGTTAAAATAAAAAAATATTTCACTTTTCAATTTAAATAGCAGAAATTTAACATTAAATTAACAATAATTATTGATTGTCAACATTTGCATCATGGTTAAGCTCAGAACTTATAAATATATAATATAATTAAATTGATCTGCTAATCCTTTGTAGTCTCACAAACACACACACACACACATATACATAAATATTATCGACAGTTTTGTGTCACAAAAAGGGGCTTGACAAGTGCAAAGCATCAGTTATCCCTTGTAAAGCCTCTAAAAGTTGATGGGTTTCGCATAAAAAGCTGTTAAGTCCACACTTAAAAACAATTGTGAAATGTTCATTTATCAAATAATATTATATTATATTTAAATTTATAAAATTGTGCATAAATTATGCACAAGTTGAAAGCCAATTGAGAAAAAGCCACAAAGCGACCAAACATTATTGGCAATGGGAAACAGCAACAACAACAACAAGCAGGAAAAAAAAAAACCTGAATTGGATTTTGCGACTGGTAACTGGAAATTGGGAAATTGGAAAATTTGGGATGTGAATTGTGTTGCTCAGCTTTTAGTTTTCTCTCTATCTCTGTCTATCTCTCTCTCTTTATCTCTATCTCTGTCTATTGCTGTTTCTCTTTCATTCTATTTCAGTTTCTCGTTTTGTTTGTGGCAATATTGAACGCAAAATGCCAAAATCAAATCAAAAATTCACAAAATTTATGGCGTTTTTTTTTTTTTTTTTTTTTTTGTTGCTGAAGCATAAATTTATTATAATTTTATTTGAGCTAAAGGCGTGGGAGATGTTGACTAGTATTGGGAGGTCAGTATTACCACAGTCACTTCCGGCAGCCATTTTGTTTGTCAGTGTGTCTTTCTCACTCTCTGTGTGTGTGTGGGAATAAATAAATCACGGAAACAAGCTGAACGAGCGGCAACAGAAATAGTTGCTGCTGCTGCTGCTACTTGCCTTGCCACAGAGTTTGGAATAGAAAAACTTACACATACACACACCGCAGGATATTCATTTGCATATGTCTTGAAGTGGCAAGAGGCAGGTGCAGAATAAGTTGCCAAGGCTAACAAAGTTTATGCCAAGAACTTGAAACTTTTACGCATCTTGGCAAAAGTTAAATGCTTGCAAGAGTCTCTCTGCTGTTCTCTCTCTCTCTCTCTCTATTTCTTTTTCTTTCTCTTTTGCCTTGCTGAGGGTCACCGGCAATGGCAACAGCAAAATGACAAGAACGACGACAACGGGACAAGGCTCTGTAACAAATTGTTTCCTGGTCGCTCGAACCGGAAGTATCCATACTCAACAGATTTCTGGCAGCTGGTTGACCATATCCTGGCACATCCCTTTTTTTTTCATATATACATATATATATATATATTTTTGCAGCCTCTGACAGACAGACAGACAGACAAAGACTCTCAATATCATTGCCATTCACGGTCTCAGTCTCAGTCTCAGTCGCAGTCCCAACAAGGTGGCAGAGCCACAATTTGGTTCTGTTATCTTATCGTTTCAAGTTTTTCTACCACTTTTTTTGTTACCTCTTTTTTTTTTTTGGCCACTTTTACTGTCCTTTGGCCTTTATCATGCATGCGCTTCAGTTTCAGTGTCAGTCTCATTCTCAGTCTCATTCTCGTCCTTATCCTTGTCCTTTTACTTTACTATAGCTGTGGGCTGCTTGCCTTACTAATTTCATTCCATTGCGAATAGACTTGACTTCCACTTGTGACCCATGTCGCTTTACTGCTGCTGTTGCTGTTGCTGCTTCTTTGTTGTTGTTGTCATTGTCGCCGGCCAAAACTCATCGGAGCGACACAAAAGTTGGCAAAAATTGTGCAAGTTTCAATTGCCAGCTGCTCAAACCTGTCGCTCTCTCTCTCCCCCACTCACTCTGTCTTACTCACTCACATTGCCTACTCTCTTATCTCTGTCTCTTTTTATTTTGTTTTTATTTTCATTTTCATTTTTATTGTGCTTCTCATGTGTCTTTTCTCTATTCTATTTTGTGCTACTGTTGCTGCTGCTGCTGTTGCTGTCGTGAACCTTTTGCCATTTTGTAATTTTCGGCCAGCAAAAGTTTTTGGCAGCAATTTTTGCATCTCTATTCATTGGATTTTTTTTTCTTCTTCTTCTCTCTCTCTCTCTCTTCCACCTTCATCATCAACATTCACGACGTCAGCTTCAGCTTGAGCTTGAGCTTGAGCTTCTTCCTCACCTGCGCCTTCTACACTTTGTTTTTCATTCTCTTTTTGGCTTTTTGTTTTGCTTTTGCTGCGTTGGGAATTAATTTATAAGCCGTCGTCATTGCCACTGCCACTGCCACTGCCATTGCCATCGTCATCGTCATCGCCACCGACACTCGCCGCCTACAACTTTGCTTTCAATTTCGCAATTGTATTAAATATTTTATTTCTTATCGTTTTCCCAAAACATTTCTTCCCATAATTGGATACATTTCTTTTTCTGCTGCTTCTTCAACTTCTACTTCTACTTCTTCTGTAGCTTTTTTCTTTAACTTTGTCTTCTTCTGCTGCTGCTGCTGTTCGTGCTAATATAAGATTCACATAAGACATTTTAAATTGCAATTAGAATTGTGTCAGTTTTATGTGTCAGACAAAAAAAAAGTAAAAAAAAAAAAAGAAAAAAAAACTTTCAATTGTTTTTTGTTTCACTTTTTGTCATTTGACAATTCCAAAAGCTCAAATATTCAATTTTCTAATTGTTAAACTAGAGAAAGCAAAACAAAAAGACAGAGAGAGAGACAGAGAGAGAGAGAAAGAAACTGAAAACGAGAGCTGAGAAAATACATTTTAATTATTCAACAAATAAAATTCAATTAAAATATGAAGAAAATTTTATTTGCAAACAATTTTTTTTTTTGTTTTTTGTTGAGTTTGACATAGATTTAAAGACAGGAAACGATTTTTAGAGCACTTAATGCTTTCAGTTCTCAGTGATTTATAGAGCTAACGAGCTAAAAATATGCATATGCTTGACTTATTATTAGACGCAGCTAAAAAAATATATATATATTTTATATGAACGTGTTGGAGATCTCTGGGATTAACAAAGAAATTTTTATATAATTTAATTTTAATATTAAGCTTGAAATTTTACGTAGAAAATTGTGTTTAGAAAAGTAAATAAAAAAATGTACAATATTTGAATTTTTTTTTTTTAATATTTATTTTTTTTTCAATATAAATTTTTTTTGCATATTTATTTATTTATAACATTTTAGTATTTTTTTTATATTTATTTTAAATATTTATTTATTTTTTTAAATTTTTTTTTATAATTTGTTTTGTTTAAATTTCAAGCTTAATATTAAAATTAAATTATTTAAAAAAAAATTTCAAGCTTAATATTAAAATTAAGATTAATTAAAATTTTTTTTAATATTTGAATTTTTTTTTTAAATATTTTTTTTTTTTCTATATAATTTATTTATAATTTATTTTTTATATTTATTTTGAATATTTATTTATTTTATTTTTTAATTTTTTTATAATTTGTTTTGTTTAAATTTCAAGCTTAATATTAAAATTAAATTATTTAAAAAAAAATTTTAAGCTTAATATTAAAATTAAATTATTTAAAAAAAATTTTTCATTAAAATATTCTTTTATCAAAAGTAAAACTTCAACTTTTAACAAATGAAATTTAAAGTTTAATCTGTTGCTGCCGTTGCTTTCATTCTCTGCTCTGCTTTCACACTCTCTCTCTCTCTCTCTCTGTCTCTCTCTTTCTCTCCTTTGCTCTGTTAGAGTTTTCAATCTGACTTTGCGAGCCAAGCAGCATTATATATTCCCAAAAATTTCACATACGAAATTCTAACAATACATTTTGTTGTACTTATGGGATGTATATGTATATGTGTGTGTGTATGTGTGTGTGAGTGTATACATTTTCAACAAGGCAACCGCAACAGTTAACACAAAATAGTATAGTGGCTGTGAGAGAGAGAGAGATAGAGAGAAAGCGGTAAGGATTGCAGGCCATTTAAGCCAGACTAAAAGCATAGAACAAGGCACAAAATGCGTTGCAATTCTTTTGCCATTTAGAAAATTGAGCAACATAACTAAAACGGCAAAAAACTAGATTTGTTAATTAACAATAAAACAATGCACAATGCCAACAACTGGGAACAGTTGATGTTGCTGTTGCTGTTGCTATTGCTGCTGCTGCTGCTGCTGTTGCAGTTTGCTGTTATTGCTGAAGTTGAGACTCGGCCATTTGCATTTAAATCGAGGCTGGCTGGCAAAAACCAACATGGAAGCAACAATAGACAAGGCAGCCAAGCGTACAGCCACAAATGTTGCCAATGCAACAAGGACAACAACAACAACAGTAACAACAGTTACAGCAACAACAATAACAAGGAAAACAACATGAACACAAACGTCCAACATTTTTGTGGTGAAATCAGAGAGAAATTTCCTTTTTTTTGATGCCTTTTTGTTGTTGTTCGTTCGTTCGTTCAAATATGTTTTTACATATAGTAAATGTTGCTGTTGCAGTAGTTTCTGCTATTGCTGCTGCTCCATGCTGAGGCCATGTTGTGTGTTGTTGTTGCTGTTGCTGTTGCTGTTGCTGCTGTCGCAGTTGTTGCTACCGCTGTTGTGGTTTTCTGCCATTCTGTTTGTCATTCTCACCAATGCTACGGCAGCGGTTACTCTGCTCTTCTTTCCCTTCCCTTTCCCGCCTATACGCTGTCCCTTTCTTATGCCTTACACTCTACTGTCTGTCCATTATTAATGGTGTCTAACCAAAAAACCCGCTCGTCGCCCCCCACCAGCACCCCCCTCCACATGCAGAATGTCCCGTTATGTCATTCAGCTGGCAGCATTGACATGTTGTTTGTGGCTTTTGCAATTGCAATGCCAATGCAACGAGTTGAGAAGCAATGCAATGCAACGATGTTTTTATATATATATAATATATAGATATCTATATATTATAGCTACTATACATATACATATATATATAGCTGCTTATTTATATATAGATTTATAGCAACATTTTCAGTCATAGTCTAAGTTATTTTATAGCATTAAATGCAGTCGTTGCTTTCTCAATGCAAGTTTTCTGCTTCACATTTTAAGCTTTTCAAATGCTTTAATTTTTACTCATTTCTCTTGCATTTTCTTTTTTTTGTACTCTTCCACAGTTATCGCTTCACACAAATCGCTGTCGATGCACAGATCAAAACGCCCGGCGGCAAGACATATGATGTGATTTTCGTTGGCACAGGTGAGTTTCGAGTTACAGTTTAACCATATAGCAAAGCCTTACTTTATCTGTCTGTCTGTCTATCTGTCTGTCTGTATGCTGAAACAGTTAGTTTATGGCTCCCTAGGCCAATCTATATGCCATGCTCTATGAGTTCGTCCGTTGCCTAACAGCGAATTTGTCGTTTTTGCTGATAACATTGTTATATTTGCCCAAAAGGCAACATAAACTTGTCTAGGCTTCAACAGCAGAGCCTTGTTTCTGAGTGCAGATGGAAGAATGAGAAATTTGTTAAACTAGCCGTGTGATTAAGTTGTTTATGGCATAGATAAATGTACGACAAATGTTTGTGCTGCAGCTATAAAAATGAAAAATATTTGAAAAAAAAAAATATTTTTTGTAAATTTAAATCAAAATAAAATTTGAAAAATGTATTTAAAAAGTTTTAGAAAAAATGTTCTTAAACATTTTTAGATTATTATATTTATTATTATATTATATTATTATATTATTATATTTATTTCATTAAAATAAAAATGTAAAAAAATTTACATTCTAAAAAAAAAAATAAATAAATAAAAATAAAAAAAAATAATAAAAATAATAAAAAAAATAAAAAAAAATTTTTATGTAAATTTAAATCAAAATAAAATTTAAAAAATATATTTATAAATTTAAAAAATTGAAAAAAAATGTTATTAAAAATTTTAAAAAATTTTTTCTTATTATATTTAATATAATATTTATTTAATTAAAATAAAAACTGTATTATTTTTATAGAAAAAAAAAAAATTGATAAATTTACATTCCAAAAATAAAAAAATATTAAAATTTTTTATGTAAATTTAAATCAAAATAAAATTTGAAAAATTTATTTTTAAATTTTACAAATTAGAAAAAATTTTATTGAAAATTTTAAAATTATTTATCTTATTATATTTAATATTTATATTTATATTTATTTAATTAAAATAAAAACTATATTATTTTTATACAATTTACATTCTACAAAAAATATATATAAAAATATTAGTAAAATTTTTCAAATACTTATCTTGCTTAAAATTTGTATTTTTACAATTCTAAAAAATATTTTCTCAAATTTTCATATAAAAAAAAATTAATTTTTTTTATATTAAAATTTTCTAAAAAATTTTTTTTTAAATGTTTTACAATTTAAAAATGATTTTTTGTCATTTTCACAGATCATGGTAAAATTATAAAATCAGTTAATGCTGAATCAGCAGATTCAGCTGAAAAGGTAACATCTGTTGTTATTGAAGAGATCGATGTATTACCAAAAAGTGAACCAATACGCAATTTGGAAATAGTGCGAACTATGCAATATGGTAAGTAAAGAAGTTAAAGGAGAATAAGAATGAGAATGACGAGGGGAAAGGGATACAAAATTGAATGGATGTCAATTAAAAAAGAAAATTGTAACGAGCTGACATTGTGAAAATGAATTTGCAATATTCACAGATCAACCAAAAGATGGCAGCTACGACGATGGCAAATTAATCATTGTGACAGATAGTCAAGTGATAGCCATACAACTGCATCGATGTCACAATGACAAAATCACCAGCTGCAGGTAAGTTGAAAAACAATAACAGCAACAGCAACAGCAACAGCTAGCAAATGAAACGTAGTTAAACTGCAAAACTGCAAAACTGGACTGAGATGAGCTGTGCTCTGCGCTGCTCTGCTCTCTGTTCTGTTCTGTGAATGGAATTGAGATTGAAGTAGACGGTAGACAGACAGGAGAACATTGGAGTACAACAGGACAATGGCATTTTTATTTCATGTAACAATTTGTGTGACTTTCATGCGTAGCGACTGTCAGATAGATAGACAGTCGAACAGACAGAGAGACAGCACAGTCAGAGTTGAGTGTCTATCTGTCTGTTTCTCTGTCTCACTCTTACTGCAGTATTATGACTCTTATTTCTACTATGACAACTACAACTCTGACTCCTCTACTTTGACTATGACTCGTACAGTGACTCATCAACAGTCTCTGTCTCTGTCTCTATCTCTGTCTCTGTCTTTGTCACTGGAGCTGACCCATGGCCCTGTCCACTTGGCAGCTGCAATATGGCAGCATTTTCAGCGCATTTATGGCGTTTTACATTTCACAATTTCGCAATATGTTTACACCATTTTCTCTTCTCACTCTCTCTCTGCAGTGAATGCGTCGCATTGCAGGATCCTTACTGTGCCTGGGATAAAATTGCTGGCAAGTGTCGCTCACATGGCGCACCACGTTGGCTTGAAGAGAACTATTTCTATCAGAATGTGGCAACGGGTCAGCATGCGGCATGTCCCTCAGGTGAGTTAAATGGCCAATACGCTTCGCTTGGCAACTGGCCAAATTAAACCAAACGATACTAACTTTCCATCTCTCTCTCTCTGTCTACCTTTCTCTTTCTTTATCTGACAGGCAAAATCAATTCAAAAGATGCAAATGTTGGCGAACAGAAAGGTTTCCGCAATGACATGGACCTGCTGGATTCACGTCGTCAGAGCAAGGATCAGGAAATTATTGACAACATCGATAAAAACTTTGAAGGTAAGAGTTCAATGCTTTTTTTTATTCAGCTAAAATATGTTTCTTCGTTTTTTTTTTTTTTCTTTTTTCTTTAACCAATTCCTTGCCACTCTTTCCCATACTGCTGAACATTATTTATTGTTTTCTTGCATGTTCTTGGCGCATGAATTTTCTTTCCGTTTTTTCTTTTTTTTTTATTTTATTTTTTATCACATTTTCCTCGCACTTTAACTTGAATTTTTATCATATTTACCAGTTTGTTGTCATTTTTCAAATCACATTTTCATTTCACTCGCATCAGCAACACAGCATCAGCAGCAGCAGCAGCAACAGCAACAGCATAGCAGCAGGTGCTTACTTGTCTGTTGCCTTACACTTTCCACCTGTCATCTTTCCTTTACTTTTACACTGCTTTCTTTTATTTACCTCACAGTCTCAGTTTTTTTTTTTTCCCTTGCCATCATCGTTGCTGTTGCTTGCTGCTGCTGCTGCTGCTGCTGTTGCTGCTTCAACGCTCTTTGCCTGTTTGCATATTGCCACTTTATGCTTTTCAATTTCAATCAACATTTACTCTGCACTTTATTCTATCTGCTTTATTATCATCCTGCATGTTGCTTACATAGTAAACATATTTCTCTTTCTTTTTTTTTCTCTCTCATTTTTTTTTTATTATTATTTATTTTTTTTAATTTTATTTTTATTGCTTTTTCTTTCATACTACCATAAATGTCATAAGTCTGTTTATTGTAAGTTTATGTTCATATTGTATGTGTAACTAAACGTTTCATGTCATTGCATTTGTATTAACTAACAAATTACTTCAACTATGTTTAATAGTAAATACATTCTTTATCACTTATATTTATCATATATTATATATTCTTATATTATATATTACATATTTTATATTCTGTTGTCATTCATATTCACATCTCACATCTTCATCATTATATAAAATATTTTTTTTTATTTTTTATATATTTATTCTTCCGTTATATACATTTTATATTCATTCATATATTTCATATATTCATATATATATTTATACATATTTTATTCATTATATAACCAACTTATATTAAATATCTCACTTTCATCTTTCATATTATTATATTCATATATATATTCATATATATATTCATATATTTATATATATATATATATTCATATTATTCATATATATATATTCATATTATTCATATTATATATCAACAACATTTCAAACTATTTTATTTATTTATTTATTTTTTTAATTTTTTTACAATTTTTTTTATATCCATTAAACTTTTATATATAATATTATTATCCAAATACTATATAAAAAAAAAACCTTTGTATATACTTAAAATATTTGATAAAAATTTGTTGTTGTTACTTGTATTAACTCGTTTTTTGTCGTTCTTCTTCTTGTTTCATTTCATTTTTAAACATTCAAAATATATAAAAATAAAAAACTCGATTCGTTCTGTTTTCGATGTTTGGATGTAATTATTGATGTCGTTACAAATACAAATACAAATACAAAAATATCAATATCAATAATATGGAACTTATGTGTACACTATATAAACTACTATCAAATACTCTATATATATATATATATATATGTGGTAACATATAACATTTGGTGAATCTTAAAAACAAAAATAAAATAAAATTAAAAATTTTACCTAAATGTCATATATATAAAATGATGCGATAT
This sequence comes from Zaprionus obscuricornis, assembly GCA_037044475.1. Lineage (NCBI taxonomy): Eukaryota > Metazoa > Arthropoda > Insecta > Diptera > Drosophilidae > Zaprionus > Zaprionus obscuricornis. Next base: position 13,402 of record JBAMBR010002825.1, read on the forward strand.
TAAAGGTCCACAAATTTCCGCAGATATTATCAATGCACAGTATACGGTGGAAACTCTCGTCATGGCCGTTTTGGCCGGTTCGATATTCTCTCTGCTCGTCGGCTTCTTTACAGGCTATTTCTGTGGTCGTCGCTGTCACAAGGATGAGGATGATAATTTGCCCTATCCAGATACGGAATATGAATACTTTGAGCAGCGTCAGAATGTTAATAGGTGCGAGATTAACTTCTAAAAAAATAACAAAAAATATATCTTTAATTTTTTTTTACTTGCTATGCTCTTAGTTTCCCTTCATCCTGTCGCATACAGCAGGAGCCAAAGTTATTGCCACAGGTTGAAGAAGTAACATATGCGGAACCAGTGCTATTGCCACAACCGCCACCACAAAATAAGATGCATTCACCAAAGAATACATTACGTAAACCGCCAATGCATCAAATGCATCAAGGTCCAAATTCCGAGACACTATTTCAATTCCAGCCCGATGGCTATAATACCCAACAAACATATCGCGGACGCGACAATTTTGGCACATTGCGTTCGCATCAGGTGATGGTGAGTCAGAAGCACATAAATTTTATTATATCTTATATATTATATATATATATATTATTTTATCTGAAATTATTTACTAATTATAAAATTTAATGCAATTACAGGGCGATAATTACAGACGCGGCGATGGTTTTTCAACCACTCGCAGTGTCAAGAAGGTAAGTCAAACATTTTCTTCTAATGCCTGTTTTTGTGATTTCTATTATACGGAAATATCATTTTCACAAATTTTCATTTACAATTTTTTATTTATTTATATTTCTATATCGTATACTAATAACTCTTAAGAAACTAATCTAATCTCTAATTGTAATCCATTGAGCTCTTTTCGATGTTGTTGACATTTTGACATTTAGTATACTAATAATAATAAAAAAAATAATATACGAATCCTTGTGGTGCGCTTGTATTTGGTTAAAAATCTCACTAAATCGTCGATTGGTGTATTTCTTAGACTCACACACATTTTTCAACTTTGCGTGTCTTCAAATTGTGTGTAATAACTGTATCACCTCTCTCTCTCTCTCTCTCTCTCTATGTCTCTCTACCTTCTACCTTTCTCTCTCTCTCTTTCTTCATCTCTCACATCTTTATCAATGTGTGTACGCGTGTGTGTGTGTGTGTGTGTACTAATATACCCCATGTATTGGGTTTAAGTGGTATCCTTACAATCACCAATTGCATCTTTATCAATTCACATCGATAATTTTGTCGCATGCTTTATATGTACAATTTGTCGTTCAATTTAAAGTTTTTAATTTTAAATGTATTTTTTTTATTATTTAAATTCTATATTTCTGTGTATATTTCAAATAATAATTTTAATAAATATATGTCCTTAAATACATAAATATAATAAATAAATTATTTTTATATACTAAATACATAAAAATATATACTAAATATATAAAAAATACCTTAATAAATACATAATAATAATTCAAATATATCTGCCTAATATTATATTAAAACTTGAACATAAATAAATTTTTGGAAAAGAAAAATTTGCCACAAAGAAATAATATTCTCAACAACATTAAAATAATTTTAATAAATAAATTATTTATTAATTTTATTTTCTCTTTTGGAGAAAATTTTAAAAATATTTTTTTTTAATATAATTTTTAATTATTTACTTTTTTTATTTTTATATTTTTATATTTTTATATTTTTATATTTTTATATTTTTATATTTTTATATTTTTATATTTTTATATTTTTATATTTTTATATTTTTATATTTTTATATTTTTATATTTTTATATTTTTATATTTTTATATTTTTATATTTTTATATTTTTATATTTTTATATTTTTATATTTTTATATTTTTATATTTTTATATTTTTATATTTTTATATTTTTATATTTTTATATTTTTATATTTTTATATTTTTATATTTTTATATTTTTATATTTTTATATTTTTATATTTTTATATTTTTATATTTTTATATTTTTATATTTTTATATTTTTATATTTTTATATTTTTATATTTTTATATTTTTATATTTTTATATTTTTATATTTTTATATTTTTATATTTTTATATTTTTATATTTTTATATTTTTATATTTTTATATTTTTATATTTTTATATTTTTATATTTTTATATTTTTATATTTTTATATTTTTATATTTTTATATTTTTATATTTTTATATTTTTATATTTTTATATTTTTATATTTTTATATTTTTATATTTTTATATTTTTATATTTTTATATTTTTATATTTTTATATTTTTATATTTTTATATTTTTATTTTTATATTATTTATTAATTTTTTCGTTTTACTTTTACTATATTTTTTTTTTTTTATTTTAAATACCATTTTAACATATCTTTTTCAAAGCAATAATAATGCTTATAAACCATATTCACTCAGATAATATATGTATTAGTGATATATATGTATTAGTAATTAGTAGATAAATGTTTTTACTTGTATTCAATTTTATATTCATCCAATTTATGAATATTATCAAATCATTCGCATGCCCATATATAAATCCTCATTACGTATTTCGTAACAACGTAACAAAATGAATATAACTCATTGTATATTGTTCCATAATATTCAGCTGATTCTACTACGTAGTATATACAATTGTAGGGGGTTTATTTTTAATGGTTTTAGTTAACGTTTTAAATTATGCGTCTTTCTCGCCGAATCTCTAGAAATACACCAATACTTCGAAACTGGCGAGTTTTTTAATCTTTTGCAGGCGTCGCTCACTCTCTCTCTCTCTCTCGATCTCTTTCCACCTCTCTCTCTCTATCACTATCTCCCGTTCATATACTCACACAATATCACTCTCACCCTAAAACATATATTTTTTTTTTGTGTATAGTTGGATTTTCTTAAACTTCTTATTGAATTTTCTATACTTCAAAAACTAACCTAAAACTAAAATTAAAAAAAAAAAACTAAACTTTCCTTCAACACGAAACACTACTAATTACTACTTAAAAAAAAAAAACTAAAAACAAAACAAATCTGTCAAATGTGGACAACAACAAAACCCAAAAAAAAAAACTCTATCTCTATTTTCTTCTTCTTCCCTTTTTCATTAGGTTTACCTTTGAGACGGGAGTGGGGCGGCTGAAACCAGTCAGGGACTAATTACCCAAAATATGGTAAATACTTACGCATAACTAAAGAAAAATGGTTTGGTTTATCTCTTTTTTTTTATCATCTCTTTTACTTTTCTTTCATTCTTTATATATTTTTATTTATTTATTTTTTAATTTCATCCTATTTTTATATTTAATTTAATTTTATTTTAATTTTTTTTTTGCTATTTTTTTTTATCGATGCGGAAATAAATTATAAAAAAAAAAATTTTTGCTCAATAAGCTGCAATATGGATACCCTCGAATTCGTGATCAACTGAATTGAAAGTAAATTTTTTTGCAAATATTTTGCTACAAAATTTGTTCTTATTCCCCCAATACTTTTTCTATTTTCTTAACTGCAATTAAAGTTCTGATCACTTTCGATAAACTACTTTGAACACCCCCCCCGCACTGTTACACTTTTTTTTTATTTTATGGAATGCCTATCTATTATTTTGATTTGTGTTTTCTTACTACTAGAGAGATCGGTAGTCCCTCGATTCCCAAGAACAAAAAGAAAAAAATTATATTCGTAATATCTCAGATATAAAATTCGTTTAGCCCAATCAGCCATCCCGCGCCCAACTCGACGCTACGTTGCAGGGTTCCAAAACTTTCGTATGGTAATCGATTTATCGTTGATCGAACTTTGCGTGCCTGATACTCTCTCTCTCTCTCTCTGCGTGTATGAGCTGTGGATGAATGTATTTCCTATATAAATATATATATCTTTCTCTCTCTCTACTTTTCTATATACATATACTATTTCGATTCTAAACTTTAGATAGGTTTGGCTTGTGTCTTCTTCATCTTCTTCTTCTACTACTACTACTACTACTACTACTGCTGCATGGGCGATATACAATTTATGATCTACGATAAAAAGAAAATGATCCAAAACCAGATCCAGTTCCTCCTTTTTTTTAGCAAAAGAACAAAACAGAATGCGTGTGTGTGCGTGTGCATTTGATATAACTAGAATATCGTATACTCGTACTATATATAATTATGATGATTATATTAATAATAATAATAATAAATGTACTTGCAACATTCACTCCTAATATAATACGTAAAATACAAAAAAAACTACCCCACAAAGAAACATAGAAAATACTCACTCGTAATATTCATTTGTAATGCCTAAGTATTATATTATTCATTCAGTTCTCCATTTCAGTTTATTGCCTGACAATTTTTAATACAAATTATCGATAAATTATCGAAAAGAAATTAACACAATTTAAAGATCAGAATAAAAACTTTAATTCCAAAAAAAATTAAATTCAGTTAAAATTGAAAACAAAATTTTTTTATGCAGTCTGTTGTCCGTCTGTGCCGGGCTGAAATCTGAGAATATAGAATATGAAAATTATTGGATCAAAATTATTTATTTATTATTGGATAAAACACCAGAAAAGTGGCAACTCTTGATATATGTAAGATCACATGCCATCGACTATGAAAAAAATGCCAATGGTTAGGCAGAGAAAAGAGAAGGAGCTCCGTACGCACGGTCGCCCGATCGTTTGGAATCTTACAAATGTCAAGAATTTACACTTTATTGCTGTTTGCTTAGTGGTAGAAATCAATTCCGATCTTTAAAAACCCCAAAAAAAAAATAAATAAAAATTAGAGCAAAAGAATTCTGATTTTTTTTTTTTCATTTTTCCAATTTCAATTTTCTACTAAAGTAAATGGAATTTTTGCCAAAAAAAAAGATTGATTTTTTCCTTTTACTATATACTTTTATTTTTTTCTTTCAATTAATTTTATTAATTTATGTGTAATAAATATTTAAAAAAAATGTATAAAACGATTATATCACCAATCCTAGGCTGTAAACAATACAAACACACGTAACAGAAGTCTTGGTCGAGCAAGAAGACAGCCGCCCCGTCATGGTATCGGTAAGTTTTTTTTCTTTCTTTTCTCTCTTTTTCAATTTTTTCATTGAACTTTCTTCGTTTTTCAATTTAAGTTTTGAGATTTGTTACAAACAAGAAGAAATAACGATGAAAGAAATAGAAAGACACACACACACACATATCAACATACAGATACAGATACACACACAGACATGAAACACAAATTGAATATCCCTTGGGCGATCGAGTATGCAATTGTCCAAACTGTTTCTCTCTCGCTCTCTCTGTCTCTGTTTCTCTCTTTCACTCTGCCTATCTGTCTCTGTCTTTATCTAAATATCTATGTCTCTTTATCTATATAACTAACTGTCAATTGTTCTCTTTATTCTATGCATTGGATATCCAAAAAATTTTATTACAAATCTTTTTAACTCTTTATAAAATATTTCAATATTTATTTATATATTTATATAATTCTATTTTATTTTTTTTTTTTTTTTGTCTTTGTGTATTTTACATATCAATTTTATTTTCTATAAATATGTGACGAATCCAAAAGCAAAACATAATAAAAAAAAATTGGGTCAATGATTGAAATTCATAAACATTTTTTTTTTTTTGTTTGTCTATCAATTTCATGCTGACTTTGAATATGAATAACTTAAGCAGAACACGATGATTATACAAAACTTTTTAATTTGCCAATTTGGCTTTAGATAAAGCGATGATTCAATTCACTTTATGACGCAAAAAAAAAAATATTTTGAATAATTTATAAAAAAAATACAGGGTATAAAAAAAAAACAAAAAAAAAGTTTGACAAAATTTTAACGTAAATATTTTTCAATATTAAAATAAATTTTAATAAATTTGCCAAAAACAATTTATTTATTCAGATTACGTTTTATTTTATTTTATATTTATTTTTTTTTTATTGAATTAAAATTTAAACAATTTTCTTTCATTTGAAATTTCCAATCACAAAATACATTTTTATTTTCTTGGAATTTTATTTAAAATATTTTTCTATATTTTTTTTTTTATTGGAACGTATCTGTATCTGTGTGTATCAGCGTGTGTGTCCGTATAGTTGTGCATGTTGCAACAATACTTAATGTTGTCAAATCAAAACAAAAAATAAAAATATAAAATAGAATTTTTCCATCGAACGAATTGTATCTCTAAATGTCTGTGTATCTCTACATATTTACGAGTATCTATAGAATCTGCCAGCTACATATGTATGTATGTCTGTATGTATGTATTCTATGTGTATCTATATAATATTATTATGTGTATTTGAAACTAACCTTTTTTTCTCTGTGTGTGTTGTTGCAACATGACATTTACTATTACTGTCTTCTTCGTATGTGTTATGTGTGTATGTGTATGTGTGTGTGTGTGTGTGTGTCTGTTATATATTTTGCATAATTTTGCATAAGCTCTCAACACCTGATGAACTTTTTGAACTGACCTCCATTGACCTTCGTTTTGTTGTTCTTCTCTTCTTGATGATTTTTTGCAGTAACTCAGCACCGTTCGAATAGCCCACAGCAGCAGCAGCAGCAGCAGCAGCAACAGCAACAGCAGCAACAACAGCAGCAGCAGCATCAACAGCAACAGCAACAACAACAGCAACAGCAGCAGCCGCACTCTAGCTCTGGCTCATCACCCGTAATGTCAAATAGCAGTTCCAGCCCAGCGCCGCCATCCAGCAGTCCCAGTCCGCAGGAGAGCCCTAAGAATTGCAGTTACATTTACCGTGATTGATTGATATGTAACACCAAATCGATGCCACTCATTCAGTCGATGACCACGCCCACGCCCACACCAACGCCCACAACACAACATACACAGCAATACCAACAGCAGCAACAACAATCCCAGCAACAGTCCCAGCAGCCTCAGCAGCCTCCGCAACAACAACAACAACAACAACTAGCGCGAGCTTTGGCCAGCAGCAAATCGATGCCCGTAACACCAATACAACCGCAGTCACCCATTGAGGATGCCATGCCCTCGTATGAGCTTTACGAGGCACGTCCAGCACTCTTTCGGCATGCACACTCTGATGCCACATTCCGCATGCCACAACCCTACAATGATGAGTATGAGAATGACAATGACCAGGACCAGGACCAGGACGATGACGATGACAATGTGAACAACGATGAGGAAGATAGTTCATCGTTGGCCATGATAACACCGCCACCGCCCTATGATACGCCACACTTGGCATTTGCTCGTCTATCGGCAGCGGGAACATCGTCGATGTTACCACCAGTGCCGCCACCACGTAGATTTCGCTTCGGCAATCGCGAACTGTTCAGCATGAGTCCTGGCACACCCAAATCCAATGCTATAACGCCTACAAAGCTTAGCGCTGCAGCAGCCGCCATGTTTGCCACACCTCAAATGGCACAATTGAATCGCAAGTGGGCGCATTTGCAACGTAAGCGACGGCGACGCAATAGCAGCAATGGTGACTCTAAGGAACTCGATAAGCTTGTCTTGCAATCCGTCGACTGGGATGAGAATGAGATGTATTAGTTTTATAACTAGTAGCATACATGGCACCACTATCAACACCACCACCAACAACAACAACAACAACAACAACACCATCACATCATATATACAGGGTGCCTCAAATTATTTGTAATTGCAGCTAACTTATAGCTAAATATATATAGCTCACAACTGTAATTTCTGTAAATTCAATTAGTCTGCAAAAAAACACTTACACACACACACACACATTCACACTCTTCATATACTTACACACAAATATTTTATAGACATTGATATTTATTTAATTATTTTGCCAATTTTAGATGCAACTTTACATTAAGATTTAAACAAAAACCAAAAAAAAACAAAATAAAAAATAAAAAAATGGGCAAATAATAAAAAATAATATATCATGCAGCCAATCGATTAGACAAGTACATGAATATATATCTACATATAACAGACTAAGCATATAGTTGAGAATTATCTCAAAATATTTACGACATTGAAATCTAGACGAAGCAATAAAACAAATTAAATTAAATATAATATTAATATAATATTAAAATAAAGTGATAGAAATTTAATTTTAATTAATTGATTTATTACAAAACAAAAAAAAAATTATGTAAATTAAAACAATTTTTTTTAAAATATTAAATTAAAATTTTTTAGTAATATATTTTTTAAAAAATGTTTTGATTATTTTGATTTAAGATTTAAATTTTAGTTATATTTTTAATAAAAATTTTTTTATATATTTCTATGCAATTTTTTTTTCTGCCTTATTTACAAAATTATTTTATTTTTATTATATATTTTTTTATAATTTTTTTTTTACAAATTTTTGAATAAATTTTTTTTGTTTTCTGCTTAGTTCGATTTCAATGTTGACTTTGAGAGAGAATTCTTTAGGTAAAAATGTAAAATGCAATTGCTGGAATGGCTCGCTGACAGAACTGGGATTATCTTAGCTAATTGTCAAGACAAAACAAATACTAAGTAAATCTATATACATATATATATATATATATCTACACAGATACACAACTACAACATAGTGCAGTTACAGTTGATAAACTTTTATTTATGTTTGTTTGCCAGACAGACAGACACATGAAATATTTAATATAATATGATAGTAATAGAAATTATCGCAAAAACTAAACTTAGTCGCAATAAAGTCAATAGTTTGCAATTTTTGAAATTATTATAAAAATTTATAAATATATCTATACACAAACAATAAACAAAAATTAACAACAAGAAGATAAAAAAAAAACAATGAGAATATTATACACAAAATTTATAAATAGTTATATAGCCTATACATACATATATATATATAGTATATATATATCTATTATATATACATATTATATATACATGCCGAGAGCTGCTAATTATATGATTCTGTTGAGACAAAGAAAAAAGATCAACAAGATGATGAACAACACTCGAATGCTATGTAGAAATGAATAAAAAAAACACCTAAAAATATTGTTAAAAAAAAAAGAAAAAACAAAAAATGAAAGGCAAATATTTAACATGAGTTATAAGCATAAATTATTTAGTAAATGTAAATTTTTCAAATGAGAAACATTAGGGATTTCCACTGCAAATTTGTAAATAATAAAAAAAAATAAATAAAAGAAGAAACTGCGCATAATTAAGAAAAAAAAAAACGAAAACACAAACATTACAAAATATTACAAAAATATATTAAAAACTAAACATACAATTTTTTGCATTTAAAACGACAACAACAACAACAAAAAAAATAGTAAAAATATACAAAAAACAAAAGTTAAAAGTATAAAATGAAAAAATTAAAAAAAAAAAACGAAACGCTTATTATTGATTTACAAATAAGTAACAAAAAAAAAATAAAAATAATAAGAAAAAAATGATTTGTAAATTATAAGAAAATATGATAAAAAAAATAATGTATCGATATATACATATATATTGATATATATATATATATATAGTATATATTGCTCCTGTATTTGCTTTGATATATATTGATTTTGTTTTCAATTTCAATTTCGATTCTGTGTACATATATATATACCTATAGTATATAGATGAAACTGAATTGTATGCATTCTACTTTAATACTATACAATATACAATATATATATACGCGATAAGCTTATATGGAACTGCCAACAGCTTACAAATTCATACATTACAAAACTATGAAACAATGTTGCTTATATAAAAAAAAAAAATAATAAATATAAAAAAAAAGAAAAGTTTATTAACAAAAAAAAAAGTATATAAAATACATATAAGGCTATCAGTTATCAGTAGACTTTCTATATAAAAAATAAAAAATAAAACACACACACACATGATACCTACTAAATATGAATAATACTATATATATATATATATATTTATATATATATATATATAAAATAGCAAGCCGAATACCGAAATACGAAATATGAAATACACAAGAATTACCTAGAAATACATAAATGCATATAATAACTATATAAAATACATATATAATAATAATAACTAGTTGCAACTTTCGTAATCAAATCAAGTTGGTAGTGTCCATGCAGCATTTGCAGCTTTTGCAGAATCAACATATATATATATACATAAAATTTCATCTATCGGTCAATTTATGTTGCAAGCCTTTTTAATGCTTTAATCTTTCAATTTGCTAACGAATTGTATAAATTTTGTACAGAGTCTTGATATTAAGAACTGTACATATGTGCGATATGTGCCATAAATAGAAGAGGAAACGATTACGATACGAACCCCATCTCCCCATCTCCATACCCATACTTCTTCTTCTTCTTCCTACTATTCAATTTTAATTTGCATTTTTTTCTATTGGCTTTTCTACAGTAATATTTCCTCAGTGTATATAAGTATAGTACAATATTGGAAAGAAATACCCAAAAATATAAAAAAAAAACAAGATACTATACATCCAAGTTGTAGCTTTTCGTTCTCCACATTCTCTCTCCAATTTTTTTTTTTCTTTTTTGTTGTTGTTAAGATACAAATAAAAAAAAAAAACAATTTCTTATAAAGTGATCGATCAAAACATAGTGAAAAATCATAACGTAACATTAGCTATAGATATACTATATATAGATATATACTATACATATACATATATATATATAGATATATAGAAAAAGAACTTTGCAAATATTCAATATTAGGACTTTGGCTAATTGCTAATGAAAAAAACACACGTTTCTCTTTCATAGTACGTACATATATGTAAGAGAAAAAATATTTTGTATAAAGCTTAAACTGAAATTTAAGATTATAGAAAAACCGTAAACAAAATAAACCAAGAAAACAAAAGAAAAAGCAAAAACATTGCGTTATTGCATTGCATAGAAGCAAAACGTAAACAAAAAAGCGTAGAAATATCTAAATCAAAGCAAAAATTTGTATAAAGAACTATAGTAAAAGCGATAAGCAAAAACAAAACACAAAAGAAAAGTAAAAAATAAATAAATAAAAACAAAATATAAATCAACTAATCCTTAGCATAAACCATAACTCAAAATATTTAAAATGAACTTCTGCAAAAAGAAAAAAAAAAACAAATATAAATAATAAAATATTTCATTTATTTTTTATTTTTTTTTTTTTGGGGAATTTATTTTTGCATTTAGAAAGCCAAAGACACAATTTAAGTTGAATTGAATTTGTTTTAAGTTTTCTTTTAATTTAATGCATTTTCTTATTGTTACTGTAAATACAATACAACAAAAGCAACAAATTTTAATATTTTATTATATTTTTTTTAATGTAATTTAATTATAAATGTAATCAATAAAATGTTTTATATATGTCGTAAAATTGTTTTTATTTTTATTTTTTACATAATTTTAATTTTTTAAATTTTTAAATGAATTTTTTATTTATTAGAAATCTAGTGTCGAATACTTCAAAAGCAATACAAAAACTTAAATATATATCTATTTATATATATATATATAAATAATATAAAAACTAAGCAGCTACAACAATAGCAACAACATGAAGAAAATGAAGAAATAAAGAAAAAAAACACGTAGCATATTTAACTAGCGACTCTTCGAAATTCTGAATACTCTAGAACTTTACAAAAAGAAAAAAATACATTTATAACTGCATATACATATACATATACATACATATGTATGTATGTATGTATGTATGAATACGAGTACATACTAAGTACATAATAATGAACTATACTAAAAAAAAAAGCAGATCATTAACTTTTATACACTTTACATTATTTACATACCATATACAATATACATAATAATAATTATAATACTTACTACAACATACAACAACAAACAAGAAGAATGAATCAATGAATGAATGAAATGTATTTGTAAACTAGATTCAAGCTACAATTCAAAGGTTTTTTACAAAAGTTTGCCTACAAAAGAAAACAACAACAAAAAACAAGAACAAAAACAAGATCAACAAATAACACAAAGAAAAAGAGAAAAGAAAAAAAAATGGAAGAAATTATTACTTATACACTATATATACTATACATACTTATACTTATACTTATACTTAGATACTTTAGTAGACGCAACCGTTTTGCAATGCTTTTAAAAAAAAACAACAACAACAAGAACAAAAAAAAAAATGAAGACACATTGATCATAAATATGAAGATGAGAAATATTGAAGTACTCATATTTTACTAAAAGTGAAGAATTTCCCTCAAAAAAAAAAAAAAAAATACAAAAAATCTTTCTGCCATAATATGAAAATGAACTCAGCAAAAAAAAATTTTTAGAAGCGCAGCAAAATGATAATTACGTACATACTATATACTATAATTACGATAACGATGATAATGATGATGACGATTACGATATATTAAAGAATGATCGCAAAATCTATTGACGATGATAATGAATACTTTAAAGATACAACTAAGCTAAAGGACAAGATTTTTAAACTTTCTCCAAATAAGATGATAAAAAAAAAATAAATAAATAAAAAGTAAATGCAAAAAATGATTATTAACTAATTAAAATAAATATATACAAACATACTATAAATACACATGCATCATACAGTGTGTGTGTGTATGTATGAAAATAATAATATGTAGCGTGCGCATATTGCAAATTTAGCAACAACAACAAGAACAACAACAAAAAATACTAAGTATAATGAAATGAAAATGCATTAAAAAATTAGCAAGAAACGATGAAAATGAAACATAACAAAGCCCTAGAAAGCAAAATATTATAATTATTATTATTATTATTGAAAAAAAAATAAATGAAAAGATAAAAAAAAACAAAAAAAAAGAAAAACAAAAAGAAAAGATACACACTCAAGTTTTCATTTATCATTAAAAAACGATATATATTCAAGTGCTTCTTACATAAAATAAATATAAATATATATATAAATATATATAGTATATATATAAATATTATTAACTGGCATTACATAATAATAAAAAAAAAATAAAATAAAAAAAAATATATATATATAATGATTAACAAAAAAAAAAAAAAAATACCTACTAATTAGTATTAAGCATTAAATTTACTATATATTATTTATAAACATGAATGCGAATTCAAATTCAAAACTCATATGCGTATGCGTATGCGTCTGCGTATGCATATTGCAAACTATATTGTAGATTCATCAAATGCCTAATCGTTTTAAATTTTAGAATACGATTTTTACCCAAAAAAAAAAAAAACTCGATACGGTTTCTGGTTCGTCATTGAGTTTTTTTGGGTTTAGTGTGAAGCGTTTGGTTTTATAATTTCTAAGTAGCCGCTGCCTATTAACTTGCAAAACGTAATCAATGCATTTTACTTCAACACAAGCGAGAAATCAATTTATATTAAATTATGTTAAGATTTTATAATGCAAAACACACACACACACACATACAAAATTAACAGTAATTATTAACAGTTAAAATACATTACACACACAGATCATACATTATACATTTTTATGAGACTTTGTAAATACTCGACATACATAAACACACTCACACATACACACACACACACACTAACACATGCATATTGAAAATGATCAAATAAATAAACTTTTTCATCCAATCAATTTTCTTTATATATTTTTCTTTGGCCATCAAAAAACTCAAATTGAATTTTGAAACTGAAATTAAACATACAAAAATTACACAACAATCAATCAATACACAAAAACACATACAGTTCACAATTGATATTTTGAAATATTTACGAAACAGCAAAAAAAAAAAAAAAGTTAAGTAAAAGGTAAATTGAAATAAAAAAACAAAAAAAAAAACAAAAATTTTAATTTAAAATTTGAATATAAATTTTAAATTTTAAATGAAAAAAAATTCAAATTGTTGAATATGTAGCGCATTAACAGAGCAGTAAATGATTATAAACTAAAAGCATAAAGAAATAAAAATAAAAAAAAAACAAAAAACAAATAATTAAATAATAAAAAAATATTTAATCAATAATAAGTTATCAAATACTACGTAGAATCACACACGAAACGGTACTTCCAAGCAACTATAGAGCTACACAATGAATATAGACACACACACACACACATACTATCTCATTCTCATATTCACTCACACATACATACACATACACTAACACCATTTCATATTTCAAATTTTAATATTATGTTGTTTTATATTAAGCCTTCAAAATATTTAATACCTAACATATATATATATATAGTATATATATATATTATATATAGCAGATCTGTAGCATGGGCGTCTCATTGACCATGAAAACGAAAACCCATAGTCCAAGCTAAACTAAAGTTTTGAGCATCACTTTGAACAACATTTTATTTAGTTAAACCAAACGCTTAAGAATATATATACTAAACAATATATAGTATATATATTTATCTCTATTTATTATATTATCTTACATAATTACAAACCATTCCATAAAAAAAATTTAAAACAAAAAAAAAGCAAAAACAAATGTTAGTAAAAAGACTGAGCTACAAAATATAAAAAACCAAAAAAAAAAAAGAAAGAAATGAAAATAATAATAATAATTGAAATCAATTTATAACACGAGGTATCTTTGAATTATATCATTTTTCTTGGTATGCAAAAAAAAATAAAAAATGAAGTTTCGAGAAACGTTTCGTTAACATGATGAGCTCACTGTATAATTCTATTATTTTCAATTTTAATTCTTATTGTAAGGAAATAATATTTAATTATTTGTTATAATATAATTATTTGTTAAGAAGTTCCTAATCACGAATTTTGCATTTAAAAGTGTAGAAATCGAAACTGAAATACATTCGATAACAACAGATAACAGATATTTTTTTTAATGGAACTTCGGCATTTCTTATTGAATTTATTTCGATGACAAAAAAAAAAAACAAGCGAGAATAAATTGAAGCTAAATGTAATTTATACTTATCATATAATAATATTTACGCACAACACTCTTTCTCTCCGAGGCCCGTGAAATGTTAATGTTAAAGACAATTGCATTTAAAATTTTGAAAATTTCAAAATTTTTGAAAAAAAATAAAAATAAAACATTAAAAAACAAAATACGCTAACTGCATAATAAGGAAAGTAAAATCATGAAACATGAAATGAGTTTGTACCCTTATATACGTAAAGCTATTAAGATTTCTATTTTTTTTTTTTTTTTTGAAATTTTATTCTTAGATTTATGATTTATGGATGACATTTCATTTTTGAGCTATGGCATAATCAAGATCTATAAAGCAAATACCTAAAATATATATATATAGTATATATACATACTAATAATACTAATAACACAAAAGACAACAGACAACACACATAAAATTGCTTTTAGCTTTCCTATAGTTTTCATTTCAACAACAAAAAAAAAAATAAAAATAAAAAAAAAAGAAAATAAAAAAAATTAAAAACATACAAAAGAAATGTGTAGTATGTACTTTACCTACATAATAAATCATACTTACTCGTACGTACATACTTATATGAAGCAAAAGGAAGAGTAAGATCAAGTCTTTAAAGTAAAGTAAAGTAAAGTAAAGTAAAGTATAATCTCATAAAATAAACTAAAGTATAACGTAATCTGACCGAGGCTAACAAATGTCAAAAACAGATTTTGTTGAAATTATAATCAAACCGGCATGAATGAGAATTATTAAAAAAACAAAAAAGTAAAGAACAAGAAAAAAAAAAGAATTAAAAATTACAAAAACAAAAAAAAAAAAAAAGTGGTACGAATCTAAATGATTGACGATGATTTGATGCTTGATTAATACAGATAAATACTTATATAATAATAATTAAATGAGATCATAATAAAATTGAAATGAAATAATATGAGAATCGTATAGAACAGCGCATTCAAGTGTTAAATTGAAAGAAAAATATAAAAAAAAAATAAATAAAAAACAAAAACAACAAATTTAACAAAATATTATTAACAATTATTATATTGTACTATTATAACTGAAATATTTAGATGAAATGAAAGATTCTTAATTATAACATATTATTATAGAAACATACTGAAACAACAACAAGAAAAATGAAACGAAAAACGATTAATAAATGAAAAATATAGAGAATATTATATTATGAATATAAATCTTTTTCATTTTCTATTAAACAAAATGAAACTAGGTCAAACAGGTAAATATATGGTAATATATATATATATATATATAAATCTATATATAGGTAAGTTAAGAGCTTAATATTTGTTGGCATTTATATATAATTTTTAAAGAATTTTATTTTTTTTTCTAATATTTCTTAATTATTTTCTAAACATTTCAAGATCAATAGAGAATATTATATTATGAATATAAATCTTTTTCATTTTCTATTAAACAAAATGAAACTAGGTCAAATAGGTAAATATATGGTAATATATATATATATAAATCTATATATAGGTAAGTTAAAAGCTTAATATCTGTTGACATTTATATATAATTTTAAAATATTTTTTTTCTAATATTTCATAATTATTTTCTAAACATTTCAAGATCAATTGAAATCTTCATCACATTTTGTGTACTCATTAATTAGGTAATTGTGTTGAATTCAGATTTATGTTATATATGTTTTTAGTTGAATATATAAATATATTTTAATAGGCGGCATAACAGGAATAAGCTAGCATAGATAACCCCGATTCAACTTAACTCAACTCAACAGCAGATTTAGACTCTGTTTTAGCACTTGCACCATATTTATTTTATTTTATTTTATTTTTTTCAGCGATAGTAAAATGTGTCGCCGCAGTGCAGCAACAAAAATGAAAACTGTCATCAAGTATTGTGTGATTAAAGCTGGCGACATCGAGAACGAGAACGGAATATGAGAACTAGAACTACTTGGAATCGTTGTCTGTTTCTATATAGTGTGCGTATACACATATATGTGTGTTTGTGTGTGTGTGTGTGCTATATAGAACATATAATATTATGTTTTGCCTTCGTATTAATGAGACAAGTCGAGCCTGCGATTAGGTTTGAACTTTTGATTTCCGATTTGAAAATCAGTTTTAATTTAGACTTAAGGGAGACCACAACATGCTGCGGCTGCCACTGTTGCTGCTCCTTATTGTGGCCATATGCCACTCCCTGCCATCAAGTCGATACGCTGATGTACACGATGACAATGAGAGTAATGCATGGTTGGCCGGTATTTTTACACCGCAACCTTTAAAACCAGCTCCATGGCAGCAAGTAGATGCAGATCCTCCAACACCTTTAGCTCCTTTACCCACAGTATCCTCACCATCTGCCACATACAACAATGATGGATTACAGTTGCCTGGTGTTGGCAATGTGCATGGTCTGCAAGGATATAAAACGATTAAGAATCGACCAATTGATGCCTATCTGGGCATACGCTATGGTCAGGTGAGCAGCGGTCTGGGACGTTTCCAGGCAGCACGACCGACCAGCTATCAAGGCTACATCAATGCCACCAAATCGAGTGCCAATTGTGCACAGTTCCCTGAACTGCAGCGTCTACAACAGGCTGAATTACGTGGAGAGAATGTTGATGATTGTCTTACCTTGGATATCTATACGCCAACTGGAGCACGTGATTTACCCGTTTTGGTCTTTGTGCATGGTGAGATGCTGTTCGATGGTAGTGCTGAAGAGGCACAACCCGACTATGTGCTCGAGCATGATGTAGTGTTAGTCTCCATCAACTATCGCTTGGCACCATTTGGTTTCCTTAGTTCGCTCAGTAATGAGTTGCCCGGTAATGTTGCTTTGTCGGATTTATTGTTGGCCTTGGAATGGGTGCAACGTAATATTCGTTACTTTGGCGGTGCTTCAAGTCAAGTAACACTAATCGGACAAGCAGGCGGTGCTACATTGGCTCATGCTCTGAGCTTAAGTCCACGCTCTCAGCATCTGTTCCAGCAGCTCATATTGCAGTCAGGCACAGCACTCAATCCTTATTTTATCGATGAGCGACCCTTGGATACTTTAGCCACTTTTGCACGTATTGCTCAATGTCCGCCTGCGGGACGTAATCTTGGCCCAGTCTATGAGTGTTTAGGACGTCTTCATACATCTCAACTGGTTGGAATCTTTGAGCAACTTTTGCAACAAAACGAAAGATTTGGTCTCAGCTCGTTGGGCGGTTTTAAGCTCGTTGTGGGAGATCGACTTGGCTTGCTGCCGGAACATCCTGCCGCCTTAGTAGCCAGCAATAGTGAAAATAATAAAACGAAGCCATTGATAATCGGTGCTACCAAGGATGCAAGTGCCTTCATCTTGTCACGTAAGGGATTCTTCTTCTTATTTTTTTTTCTAAATATAAACTTACTCTAATGTTGTTTCATAGGTTTCTACGATCAGATTGAGAGCTTGCAATCATATAATCTTAGCGATTATATCAATGTGGTGCTACGACATACTGCACCACCACAGCATCATAAGATCTGGCATGATTGGGCAATCCGTGAGATCTTTACACCGGAACAGGCGCGTTATGTTAATGGACGTAGCGCCAGCCAGGGATTATTAGAGTTGAGCAATTTGATCTTGTATCGGGCACCCGTCATTGATGCCATACGCCTATCGGTTGGTAAGAGTCCGGTGTATCTCTACACATTTGACTATCGTGGCGAGCATCATCGTTTCGGACACTTGGATAGTCCTTTGCCTTTCGGTGTGGATGCATCATTGAGTGATGACAGTGTCTATCTATTTCCTTATCCGGTTGAGGCAAGTAGACTCAATCCAGAGGATTTGTCGCTAGCTCGTGCATTGGTTGCCATGTGGGTGAACTTTGCTCAAACTGGCATACCAAATGTTAATTCGAATGTTTGGCCTCAGGCTAGTTCGGCTTATGGTCCATTCCTACGTTTCACCAACTCCAGGGAGAACATATTGGAATTGGATCAACATTTTGGTGAAGGAATTTATATTCCCAATCTATATGAACAATATTTCAATACCAACAGTAGTACACCATCAACAGTGGCTCCCATTGCCCCAGTAACACCTCCAATCCAGAGATTACCCACAAACGTTCCATATGTTCCAGTACCACAACAGCCCGCCAGAATTCCAGAATTTCAACCACGTCAACCCGTGCGGCCTCAATATCGTCCTCAACGTCCTGATCCTAGAAATTATCCAATTCATTATACAAGAGTGCAACAAATGGAATTGGAACAAGAAAAGAAACGGTTACGTGCATTGGAAGAACGTGATGAACAATTGAAACGGGAGCGTGAACAGCGAGAGCAATTGGAACGAGAACGAGAACAACAGCGTGTGGAATTGGAACGTCAAGAAGAAGAACGTCGTAGGGTGCAACAACAACGTGAACTGCAACAAAGACAACAACAGCAACACCAGCCACAGGATCGTGACCAAGAACTAGAACGTCATCGCCAGGAGCAACTTAGACGGCAGGAACAACAACGACGTGAATATGAACGGGATCAACTTCTAAGGGAACAACAGCGAGATAATGACGCACGACAACAATCCCCACATTCGGTTCCCCAAGAGGATACAGACGAAGATTACCAAGAACCAGACGAACAACATCGTGATGAAGAACTAAGAAGACAACAACAATGGCAAGAGCAACAACAGCGAGAACAACAACAACGAGAACAACAAGAGCGAGAGCAACAAGAACGACAACAACAACAGTATCCAGATTCGCAGCCTGAAGAAGAAACTGTAGATGATCTTGGAGACCAAGAGCGACAACGTCAAGAAATTGAACAGAGACGCCAACAACTCTTACGCGAGCAATACGAACGAGATCAGCGTCAACGCGAGCAATACGAGCGAGAGCAACAGGAGCGACAGCAGCAGGGCCGTGAACAACAATATCCTGAATCAGAAGTGCAAGAGGGAGACCAAGAGCAACAACAACAAGAAAACGAACAGAGACGACAACAACTCGAACGAGAGCAATACGAACGAGATCAACAACAACGTGAGCAATACGAACGAGAGCAACAGGAGCGTGAACAACAGGAGCGTGAACAACAATATCCTGAATCAGAAGTGCAAGAGGGAGACCAAGACCAAGAGCAACAACGCCAAGAAATCGAACAGAGACGACAACAACTACTTCAAGAGCAATACGAACGAGATCAACAACAACGCGAGCAACAAGAGCGAGAGCAACAGGAACGTCAACAACAGCCGTATCCAGATTCACAGCCGGATGATGAAAGTGGAAGTGATCTTGATGACCAAGAGCGACAACGCCAAGAAATCGAACAAAGACGCCAGCAATTGTTACGTGAACAATATGAACGAGATCAACAACAACGAGAACAATACGAACGAGAGCAACAGCAACGAGTACAAGAAGGACGTCAACAAGAAGAACAACAAGGCAATCAAGATCATGATGATGAGCAGAGTGAATATGAAAGGAGACAACAAGAACATGAACAGCTGCTAAGAGAACAACAAGAGCGTGAACAACATAAACAATGGCCACAAAATACACAGGATGTTAGCGATCAAGAGCGTGAGCAACAAGAACGTGAGCAGCAGGAACGGGAGCAACAGGAACGGGAACAGCAAGAACGAGAGCAGCAAGAGCGACAACAGCAGCAGCCAACGCAACAACAGCCAACATATTCGGAAGACGAAGGTCCACAAGATCCAAATTTATATGCAAGCTATGAGGAATATGCCAAGGCCTACGAAGCATGGGCAGAAGAAAGGCAAAGACAGCACAATGCTAACTATGCTCCTCAGGCCGAACAGGAACAGGAAGCTGAACCCGAAACACCCGTAGAAAATTATCCAGAATCGCAACCAAACTATGATAATGAAAACGACGTCATGACGTTTCGAACTGGTTAATAGGTATAAACGTTCTACATTCTAAGAATATTATGGTATATCAAATACTAATATCAAAATTATATCAAGATTTGTCAAAAAAAAAATAAAAAATAAATGCAAGAAATGCAATAAAATTAAATAAAACTAGCTAAAATTTAAACGAAATAATTAAATTTTATATTTAATATTTTTATTTTATTATTATTTAAATAATTTTTTCATAATACATTGCATTTCATTATAAATAATTCTATTGCATAAGCTAAGTATTACCCAAAACTAAAACCGTATCTTATTACGATTCGGACGCTTCACTAGACTCTTACGCACATCTTGTCTCTTTAGTTTACTAGTCACAGCTGCTGCATGTTTCCGTCGCTGTGCCTGTCCCAATGCCTGAGCCTTAGCCTGGGCATGAATCTTTTGACGCGCCCGATTGCGGGAATAATAAATTTCACGTACGAGACTCGTACCTTCCTGCTCATCTTGTAATGTTACTGAGAACTCATTGAAATAATTCCCAGCAATTGTGAGAGTCTCGTCGATCTTCATGTAGGGACCGTAAAGTGTTGTCATTGGTGGCCAATAGCCAGCCTTATATGAACCCAAAGGATTACCCGTTATAACAAAATTAGTCCAGAGTTCAACCATGCGATGTGCCATTGATACATCAGGCGGACTCAAGCGTTTAACATGATCCGGATAAGGAAATAAATAAAGTGCTTCATCTGTTAAAGAGACGCCCGCTTTGAAGGGACTTTGCATGTTTGTTTCCTCATCCAAATCACGATAACGATTAAATTCACCTGCATAGTCAAATGAATAAAGAAATGTATTATGCGGATTATGTTTGTTGTTCATATTCATGGCCAGCAAAACGGGCAACTTATGATTTAAAGTGCCAGCCACATCAATAAGTCGCGGTATCAAAGTATTGAATGTTCCATTTTCAAGTAGTTCACGATTGAAGAAATCGTGTGTCACGAAACTGGTAAGTAACATTGTCTTGTCAGTGCCCACCACTTGACGTATAATATGATCGATATAGTTATAAGTATTATATTCATCATCAGGTATCTTTCCCTCGAAATCATTTTCGACAATCTCATTAAGAATTCGGGAACCTGCATTCTTGGGACAACCTCCCATTGCTGGATATGAAAAATTTGATTCCAACATTAGATCATAGGGATGCTTGGGCAATACCCCACTAGGTCCGCCAATGGTAAATTGTATGCCACCAGTGTAACCAATACCAAGATCAGATTTCTCCAACTGCAAAAAAATTTAATTAAAATAAAAATATTTAAACATTATCCCGGTAAATGCCAACCGCATGATCCATAAAAGCATTCAGCAGTTCCAATGCACTTAGATCCATCAAACAATTGTTAAGATCTCGGACAGTAACCATTTGACAATCGGTTTTCTGAGCAATTTCCTGTGCATGCTTGCGAGGATTCTCCTCTAGAAAGATGGGCATAATGGCAGAGCCTGAGTGATATATAACTTGACTAAATAGACCACGTTGTACTATGGGTGTAAGCGTTAGTAAATGAGCTATGGCTGCTCCTCCAACTTGTCCTGCGACAGTCACTCGATTCGGATCACCTCCGAAATACATTATGAAATGTTTCACAAATTGCAGAGCTAGGAAAATGTCTAGGAATCCAGCATTACCAGGTATCTCATTGGTTTTTGTTGAAAGAAAACCAAATGGTCCCAGTCGATACTGTGGCGCCACCAGAATAATATTTTTTTCAAGTAAATAATCAGGTGGCGCCTCCAAATTACTTCCCTCATATAGATACTCGCCATGTATATAAACCAAGACAGGTAATTTCCCAGTTACATTTGGTGTAGTAATCGTCATCGTTAAACAATCCTCAACATCCAAAACATCGTCCAATTTACGCAATGAATCCATCGAAACAACCGATGGGCAACCAATTTTCTCCGTTGTTCCATCCATCACATCTTCCCATGGCTCAATGGGTCGCGGTGGCTAAAATTAGAATGGAAACAAATCATTAAAATTATTCCATTCTACATATGGTGAAGAAACTCTCTTCAAATTGATTTTAATTTTAACGCCATAAACATAACGATTTTTGTATTTTAGTCAAATGTGAAGCAAACTTTGAATGTATTTTCTTATGGTCATCAAACGTTATTATCATAATGTGTGAAATGTGTGCTAAATGTGGGTAGCGAAAATTTGTATAAATTTTGTATAAAAACAGTAAATTTTAAAGAATTAGCTATGTGACGAAATTATTCGACTAAAGAATACCCGGCAATAAGAAAGAATATATCAATTTAGAAGAAATTTTTATATATATTTTTCTTTGAGCCTTTTGAAACTCGGTAACTACGGGAAAACAATTAAAAATATATATTTGGGAGATACCATAGAATCTAAATTAATTAAAGATAATCTAGGATATTTTTTGCGTGGCTAAATTTCCGATAAATCAAAAATCGAAAATCGAAAAATATCTTTAAAATTTATAAAATCACACATAATCTTCAATATAATATTCCACATATATAATCTTATCACACCTTGAAACGATATTTTCCAGACGGTGGCTCAGCATATCTTATATCCACAAACTGCAACACTTCACGATGGGTCCAAGCAGTTTCAATAATTTTACCCTGAATTGAACCCAACCTGGGCAACTCTATCACAGTATCGGTTTCCTCATCAAATTGTCTACCACGCGCACGTCCCTCTATATAAGGGATAGTCAGCCAAAGAGTAACAACTATATAAAGTATATGAATATTGTTATGCATGTTGACGAAGAATCTGTCTCGAAATCTCTTTGGAAGACTGCGACAATACGCGAAGGCGAACGAAACTCAACTGAAATTAGAAGTTGGCGATTAGATTTTAGTCGGGTCGGTTTAAAAGTTTCACCCCGTTTCGCATAGATCATCGCGAATTATGCTAAAAAAAACGTAAAGAATACAAAGCACAAAATGGAAGCGAAAAAAAAATATCCGAAAATCCAAAGCAATACGATATGAAGCGATGTTATGCGATGTCCCATTGTCTTATAAGTGTGTAAATAATTAATTATGGATTTCGTTTACTTCGTTTTGCTGATGTTGTTGTTTTTGTTGCTTCTTCTTGAAAAGTAAAAGGGGAAAAAGGCAACAGGTTAATTTGTTAATGGTCGTGAACAGGTCATTTCCAATTATGCGTTGAACCAATTTGCTTACAGCTATCACGCAGCTGATCCTCAAACTTGGCCAACATCGCGTCGCATGTGCCCGCAGATAATCTGAGAGTTGAAAAATTAATATTTGTGGACAAATAAAGTTAAGTTGGCCAAAAGTTTGTCTTTCTCACGTTTGAAAGTTCGCTTCAAAATTGGCTGAGCTTCAATTATAAACATTTTTTTTTTATTTTTTTATTATATTTGCTGACTTTGGAGCTGCGGGACAAATATCGATATTTAAATTCAAAAATTTGTAATTTAAATTTGTTATATCTTGATTTTTTCGATTTTAGCGGCTACTGGTGTTTGAACTTAATATTAATTTTAATTTGCATGCATCAAAATTAATCATTTGAGAGCTGCGGGTGAAAGCATTTACAATTTAACATTTGAGATTTGGCATTTGGCATTTGGCATTTAACATTTGCCACAGTTCCACAGTTCATGGTTCATAAATTGAAATTGGAATGCTCTACGTATGCTGAGTCAGGTCAATCACCTCTTTCAATATATAGCCATATAATTGCATTAACACATTTCATGATAAAATATTTTAACATAAATTATACTTGAAAATGATAACATAGTATGAAAGATTATATTTTAATATTTAAAATTTCCAAAAAAAAAAAAAAACATATATATATTTTTTTTTTTAAATTTGCAACTTTTAAAATATTTGTGTAAATATGTTTAATATTTATTTTCCTTTAATTAATATTTATTTTAATTTGTGCAAATTAATTCAAAAACAAAAAAAAAGAAAAGAAAGATAAGTTTAGCTGAACTAGAACGGAAATCAGCATCTAATTTGTTGACCAGAACTTGAGTAGAATACTAGTATACCCAGTAACTAATATTACGAGGGTATCAATGACTTTGTAACATCAGAAAAAAATATATATACCTGTATGTATGAAAATGATGTTATATTAAGTAAATTTAAATTCCTTTCCATAAGTTGATATATTTGATTATTAGTTTTGGAGAATCTTGACTATACTTCAATTTTTTTTATGATTTATTATTTTCGACTTTATTTAAGCATACAATAAAATAAAATTAAATATATTTAATAATATAATTTATAACTTTTCTTCAGCAGCTTTTATGAATCTAAAAATAAATCAAATTTTTTTTTTTTAGCTATGAATTATATACATACATATGTACATATGTATGTATATGCATGTATGTTATCTTCTGTCTTTCTTTTCAGCTATTTTTTTATTGTTATCTAAAATAACAAAAGACACACAAAGCTTGCGAAATAATTATTCATATTCATATATTAATTTTGACATAAAGAATAGAGTGTGAATAATTTTTGTTATGCATCAATTGATTCACAAATGAAATATTCTGGTGAACTGCATTTAAAATCATTTAAAAGGAATTTATAACCAAACAAATGAACGCAATGTTCTGTATTGCCAGCATTATTTGGCTCACCAGTGTTCCAATTTAAGAATTTTGGTCTTAGACCTGTTGTTATCGATAGGAATTCATCTTCCTGAGACAGATCACTAATATCTATCCAATAGGCATATTGACCTTTTAGTTTCGGTTTTAATGAATCGAGTTCCTTCTGATCATCAAGACTTAATAAACTGGCACCATATTCACGACATTTATGTACTGCTGCAAACCAATTGAGCTTTAGCTTATCTTCAATATAATAATATTTTGAATTGATTTTTTGAAATGGTTTTCCCAACACATTTGTTTGTTTTTCAATTAAAATTTTCTGTTGCTTTAATTCTTGCTTATTTTGTGCAATATCATTCTCAAAATTTTGAACTTTTTTCTGTTCACTCGCTAATTGTACTTCGAGTTGTTCGATTCTTGATTGCGTATTCGCCAATTTACCAGTATCACAGACATCCCATAGCTTTTGTATGGTTCCAATATGTTCCAACATAGGCTTTAGTATCTTAAGGCAGTAATGATCACATGAATTCTCCTGAATTACTTGCTATAAATATTTGATATTATAATTTTTGGTATTTATCTATTTTTATCGGGCTTACTGCGTAGTTATTGTAGCATATAGAAGCAAGTAGTAAAATTTTTATTAAATGTTTCATTTTTTCTAGAAATTTGCCAGTTTCTTATTGCGAGCTGCTGTTCCAAACGTTGTTGAAAATTAACTGTAATAAACCTTTTTCCATTGTTAATCTCCACAAAGTGCTCGCTACAGTAAGTACTAAATATATGGGAAATTCATATATGAATTATTTGTTTTGGAATTTATTTACTTTTCAATTATTTTTATAATTATTAAAAAATATTTGAAAAACAAATTTTAAACATTTTTATTTTTATTTTTTTTACACATATTTTTCTTAACGAGTTTTCACTGTATATACTTCGGAAGAGATAAATCTACACTTGAGTAAAATAATTATATATGTATGTATTTCCGTCAAAACTTGATATTAAATTACATTTCGCAAATGCAAAATCTTTTAGTATGAGAATGTTATTTGACGCGTAAGAATTATAAATAAATAATAAAATAAAATAAATAAAATTGTAATTTATTATATCAAAAAAAAAACCCATTGATATCCTTTGAAAGTGTCCTCCAATTAATAAATAAACTTAAAAGAAACTAATTCAATTTTTCACTTTCAATCTCTGTCTCACTCTTTCGCTCGTTAGTGTTTGCTGGGTTTTTGTGTACGTGATGATTTCTTGGCAATGAATACCAAGTTCTGACCACGACCCATATCCGTTGATCCATTCTCGCTGCTTTCCTCTTCATCCTCTTCATCCTCATCTTCCTCTTCCTCAACATTCGAATTAGAAGGTTTCTCTTTCTTCTTAAGTCCATTACGTAAAACTGCCTCGAGTTCGTAGTAATCATCATTGACCAGATTATAGCCCTGCTTTACCTCCTGAACAGCAATACTAAATTCATCAAGGTAATTGTCACCAAAGGTAATGGTACGTCCAATATGCATATATGGTCCAGTTTCATCAGTCATTGCTGGCCATGCGGGAACACCCTCAGCTTGTGGTACACCATTGGCAGCAAATGATGTCCAGAGCGAGACAAGACGTTTGGCAATCTTAACATCACGATTGGCATTGATCATATGTATGCGTGGCCAGGGGAATAGATATAGATTCTCATCTGTCAAACTGACGCCCATGTCGAAGGGTACATCGATAGCTTCGTCATCTCCAGTTGCATAACGATTTAGCTCACCTTCGTAATCAAAACTATAGAGATAAGTATCGTTGGGTAGCTTCTTGGCATTGGCCTGTAGCACCAAGAGTACAGGATTCTTTAGAGCAATTGTGCTGCAAAGCTGATTAAAAAAAAAAATTATATAAAATATTATTTATTATTATTAATTATTCAATTACTCACATCAATTAATCCTGGAGTTAAACGCTTGAAGCTACCGTTCTTCATATCCTCTGCACTGAAGATATATTCCTCAGCAAATTCGTGCCATGAACTTGTAGGATCAGCTCCATTAATTTGCTCTATAATCGTATCAATATATTTTGCAGCATTCATTTTAGGATCCATTGTGGTCTCATTAAAGCTTTCCACAAATATATCTATAAATCAAAGTTATTGTACATGAATATATATATATATATATACAGTGAACATCATCATAGATTTCAACAGTTTTCTAATCCTTTTGAAATTGAAAATATATTCATAATATTCAGCACATTTTTTTTGCAAATATTTTCTATTAAAATTTGTTCTAGTTTTATCTATGCTAAACCAGTATTTAAATTAGTTTCTATAGTCTAATTCTAATGCTAAAACTGGTTTTTGCGAAACTCTATATATATTTGAATTTTTCTTTCACTAACAAAAGTATAGCTAGAGATTCTATCTTACTAAAGTAGGCCACAAATTGTTTTAAATTTTAGATAGTATATATATTTTTTTTTCTTTTTTCAATTCCAAAATGTTAGAATTACTCATCTTGTTTTTGCTTTTCCAAAAGGTTTCCTAGTGCAAATGCTTTATATTGATATTAAAAGATCTTTAAATTTCACTCACCTCTCATCATGAAGGTTCCACCATGCTTGACACTGCCGCCCAAACTGGGATAAGCCTTAAAGTTATCGGCAACAAGTAATCTTCCTGGATGCTCGGGCAATATGCCTGATGGTCCTCCAATCACCAGCTGTACACCACCATAGGCGCCGGCACTGAGCGATGGCTTCTTCTCGCCATGCACACTGAAAGCAGCCAGCAACATGGTCGCATTCATGCGATTCAAACAGTTGTGTAGTGAATCCATCTTTGTCATGTGCCTGCAACCAGCAATGCGTGCAATATCCTTAGTTGCGGACTGTGGTGAATCCGTAATAAAGGCAGGTGATAATGCCGAGCCAGACTGATAGATGACACGATGGAAAAGGCCTGACGGTACGGCTGGACTCAATGTTAGAACATTGATCAGTGCAGCCCCACCGACCTGACCGAAGAGTGTGACACGTTCAGGATCACCACCAAAGGCAGTAATATGCTCCTGTATCCATTGCAAAGCCAATATCAAATCTGTGACAGCTGCATTACCAGGCATCTCTTCGCTCAATGTGGAAAGGAAACCAAAAGGACCAAGACGATAACGCACGGAAACTAAGACAACATTTTCTTCCAAGAGATAACCTGGATGAGCTTCAATTGTATCGCCATCATAGAAGAAATCACCATGTATATAGACCATGACAGGAGCCAATTCACCCTCGAGCTACAAAGATAAGATGTAAATATAAATATAGTATCAAAAAAAAAAGGGGGAATCTCAACTTACGGATTTGGTATTAACAGTAAGACGCAGACAATCCTCAACATCGTAGCCATTCTCTTCGAGATTGGAGAACTTAAGCAAATTCTGTATAGATGGGCAACCGGCATGATGTGTATGTGCCTGTAGCACACCCTTCCAAAGCGGAATGGCTTCAGCTGGCTGTGAAAATATTAAATAAAGTTTGTTAGTATAAAAAAAAATATTGGGAAGTTTTTAGTTTAAACTTACCTTGAAACGTTCAGCTTTGCCATAGGGAATATCAAGGAATTGCATTACACTTTTGCCAGTCCATTCGGTCAATGAGGTGCGACCGCGTATTTTTCCCAGATTTGGTAGCGTTGTGGTAAATACTTTGGAGCTTGGTTTATTTTGTTGTGGACGATTTTGTTGTTGTGGTCGCTGATTTTGTGGTCGGTGTCCCTGTCCCTGTTGTGGTTTTGGACGATTTTGTTTATTGCCATTTGGACGAAAATGTTGTTGTTGTCCCTTATTATTTTTATTTTTATTATTATTATTATTTCTCTGTGCTGCTGCACTGCTAAGCATGGCAAGCGCTAGGAACGCTATCAACAGCAACAATAGGATGCTGCGTAAATTTGCCATAGTTAATTTTATTTAGATCCGTTCCCTTGGCACGTTCAAGTTGAACTGTTAACCATGTTTGTCGTCTGGTCAAAACGAAGACTTTCACGGCACTCACCAAGTATCTGACATGGCGTTTCTGGTTCTATTTTAGATGAGCCTCAAAAAATCAGAAGAATTGAGGTCAAGTTGCCGTCAATGACACGCTTCAAGTTCTTTTCTAATCCGTACAATAAAAATCTTTGATTTTTGCTATAATTTTTTTTTTCATCGATCTATGAATATTTAATACTCGCCAATCGTCGGTGTTGAGAAGCTGTCGCCCCAAGGGGCGTAGGTTGAGAGAACTTAGACGCGCCAAAAAAAAAAAAACTATAACTTGACCTCTTTAACGCATCTCTCGTGACTCTCAGACAAAAAAAGAAAAATATATAGATAGATAATTATGTTAATCAGATCGATCGATATTAGCGTGTCTAGCAAAAAAAATAATATATTCTTCTTGCAAGATTAATGTTTGTAGGTTTAAAAATTGGAATTAATTTAAGTGATCGATCGATGACAGTAATTAAGACTAATAATAAATACATTTTAAATTTCATTTTTTTCATTTGCGTATTACATTTTGTTAATACTTTATTAATAAATTAAACAAACATTTAAAATTATAAAAATGCATTAGTCTAGTTTTTTTTTTATAGTATGTTATGATATTTGCTGTTGTTGTTTTTCTCATGTTTTTTTTTTTTTTTTTTTTTTTTGTATGTTTATGATGGCAAGTTAATTTCACTAGCTTAAAACAAACGTACAAATAACAAATTTTTGCATTTAATATATTTATAAATATTATATAGAAGTGTAGAAATGCGCTGAACAATAATTTGTTTTTTTCTCACATTGCAAAAGCTTTGAAAGAATTAAATTGAGAATATTTGTTGCTTTTGCTTTTTTGTTGTCTTTAATGCAGAAGAAACAACAACGGCGGCAGCAGCAGAAGATCAATATATATATGATTATGTGTGTGTGTGTGTGAGTGTTTGTGTTTTGTATGCATGCATATATGACGAACACCTTTCAGTGATGTGCTACTGTATGTGTATGGTGTATGGTGTGTAGGCGTAACGCCCACCCATAGACAAACAGACAGACAATGAGACATTTTATATGTAATACAAGCGCACAACCGATTTTGTGATGAGCGTTTCGTTGTCATAGAAACTGGTTTGAATTGTCACATTGCCATTTAAGACTTTAGCTGGCATCATTTGAGACTCTGGTGCCGCTTCAATGGTACTCTGCCAAGTGTTGGTCGTATTGGCGCCAACAAAACCCATTTCAAAGAACCATTCCTCCATGATGCGACCCTTGAAGAGAACTTTTTGATCAAGTCGAAAATTTTCCATTGCTTCGATTGTGCTAAAATTGATTTCACGCGATACGGCACGCATATCAAGTATTTTAACAGGTACACGTGCCTCATGCTCAACATCGGGTGCTGAAAAGTCCTTGTTCTCCTGCCAGATCACTTTGCCGGTATCGGCATCGCGTAATATCATGTAATTGATTTGGAATCCATTTTGGATTTTATCGCCCGCGTTGAGATCATCGGAACCCATTTGAAACTTCTGCCCAACTAAGTCAGTGTCACAACCAGATAGAGCAATCGTTGCTATTATTATTTTATTTTATGCGTTGAATGCGCGTGCAGTTCCAAATTCGTTATATTTGGAAATAAATCAATGTTTATTTTTAATACTATATAAATATAGTATGTGCCACTCTACCAGCTGTAACAGCTGCAATGCAATCGATAATTTGTTTAACAATCGACTGTTCTTATCAGCTGTTTTACATGTTTAAGTGTTGAAAAATACTGTTGGCTTAAGACGCTGTTAAATGTATGTTGTGGTATTATTTAGTACTTTTTGTTATTTTAATTACATTTTTCCACAGAGCTTCAATTATTAGTTTAATTTAATACTTTAATATTTTAATAATAATAAATTATCATAGTAATTAATCATTATACACTTAATAACAGAAATCATTATTTGTTGTTTTGTTAAATTGTTTCATTCACGCTGAGTCAAGTGTCAATCAGCTGTTTTTCATACAGAGGGAGGGGTTAACATAAACTGTGCATGTTAACTCCTCCCTCTGTATGAAAAACAGCTGATTGGCACTTGCATAGCACAGCAAAACATTCCAAAAAAAATGATAATTTTTGGAGTTTATATAGTAAGCAAATCGGGCGGTCTTATATTTAATCTTGACAATAATGTGCCACGAATAGAGCATGAAAAGACCTTCACATACCCGCTGGACCTGATGCTAGACTATGATCCGAAGAAAGTATCTGTTGCATTCAATCGCAAGGATGGCATCAACGGTAGGCGTTTTCATTTTCATTAATTTCTATTATTTTTGACTCATTATATTATTCGAATTTCTCTTTTAAGTTGGACATGTACTTGTCTCTGTCAATGGCATGCCAGTCAATGGTGGCACCTTGGAGGATGGTCGAGATGTGAAAACAACATTGGAGTCGCCCGATAATTATCCCATAAATTTAAAATTTAGTCGACCAAAGATGACAACAAATGAGAAAATCTTTTTAGCCAGTATGTTCTATCCTCTCTTTGCCATTGCCAGCCAACTGAGTCCAGAGCCAAAGAGTTCCGGCATCTCAATGCTTGAAGCAGATACCTTCACATTGCATTGCTTTCAAACGCTGACAGGTGTTAAATTTATTGTGATTTCGGAGACGGGCCTCAATGGCATCGATCTGCTGTTGCGTAAAGTTTATGAGCTATATGCAGATTATGTCCTGAAGAATCCATTCTATTCGCTGGAGATGCCAATACGCTGTGAATTGTTTGATAATAAATTACAAGAGTTGTTGTTGCAGGTCGAGAAGACGGGTATAAATAATATTGATAAATAATAATAATTTAAAAAAAAAATAAAAACGAATGATTTTTAATAATTTTACATGACTCAGTTTTGGTACATAGTTATAATATGTTTGTCTAGGCGTTGTGTAAAAATTTGGTACAGATCGGATTATTAACATGGAAGTTATACACATTTCAAATTCCAAAAGTCGAGAGGCGTCTCTAGAGCGTACGCTTGCCTGCGATTCTCACCCCACACACGGCAACATTTACACAGTGTTTCTCACATTTGTAAAGAGTGTGGCTCAGTGGTTAGAGAGTTGAACTCGCGTGCAAGAGGTCCGCGGTTCGATTCTCGAGGCGATTTTTTTTTTTAAATTTTTAAATTAACTTAAAATTGGTGAGTGCAGCACAAGCTAAATAAATATATAATATAACTTTGGGCACTGAGTATTATATAGTCGAGCATACTCGACTATAGCTTTCTTACTTGTTTATACTTGTATGCTCGAACTTTTCATAAAACATTTACTATATAATCTACATTATTATTTTATTAATTAATTTATTATTAATATTTAATATTAATTTAAATTAATTAATTTAGATAGAAAGTTGAATTTTTAAGGGGAGTTTTTTTTATTATTATAAATAAATATATTTGCCTGCAAATAAATTTCGAGGTTCTACATGTTGATCAAAGTGTTTATGAACTTATTTCATATTGCAAGACATCATAAAGTAATATTACGCATGACATTATAATTACTGCTAAGTCTGAAGGCTTTAAGTTGCTCTGACTCATTAGTTTAATAGAGTAATTTAATTCTTTAATGCAATAATAATATTTACTGCCTCAACATATAATAAAAGACACAAAAAAAAATCTATTCTATAAATGAAAAATAAAATGATAACAAAATCCACGTCAGTTCCAAGAAAAAAAACCCTTCAACCAATTAATTTTTGACTTATTTCTTTATGAATGCGAACAATGAATAAATGCAATAATAAAAAAATGAATCATAAAACGTAAAAACCATCTTTAAATATATTATATAGATTAATGTATATTTAAATTTATTTATTTATTTAAAAATATATAAAAAATAAATACAAAGAAATTAATATATAAATCTATTACTAGAGTCCACGTATACTTGGGTCCACGTATTTTTTTTTTTTTTTTTTTGATAATGACTGTTGGACATTGTATATAAAAGGGAAGATTGACACTCTGGAAATCAGTTTACTTTAAATATTCTAAACATGCGTCTCGTAATCTTTGTTTGTCTTCCTCTTTTGGTAGTTATCCTTAAACTTTGTAGTTAATCACAATAATAATAATATACATACTTTAAACAGAGCTTCGCTAGTGTCATGCTACAACAGCTGGACCAAATGATCCTTCCAACTCTCCGAAGTCAATTGAAACCTATTACGGAACAAACTTTGCAAAATATTAATTTAGCTGAATTAAAGATTAGCCTGAGCTTAGTTGAATCATTGAAATTGTGTATATTGGATCAACCAACTATGGAAAAAATTCAAAATATAATCGACCGGTGGCAGTCTCTCATTAAAAGTTCAGAAGAATCTTCAGCAAGCTTACATAGTGATGACTATAGCGGAGACTATAATATTATTCAGGACTTACCTAATATCAATAATATTAAAGATAACTGTCATTCATTGTCATTGGATAAGCACAACATAATGGCCAAAGGTGAAAGGGAAATTGAGCAATACATTGCTGAATTTATTGCTAAAGTAACTCCAATTTGGAATGAATTAAGACATAGTTTACCCGGTTGTATTGGTAAAAGTGTAGAACAAGCTTTTAATTTGGTTGCAGGGAGAACACGAGTTCGCCTTGATAATTTACAACAATTGCTAGAAATGCCATTTGATCAAATGATAAATAAAATGGAAATAAAAGATTATGCCAGTTGCCATATATCAAATTATAAAAATAAAATAAATGAATAATAAAACGAAATAATACTTTTTTATTATAAAATATTATATTTATATTTGATTAAATTGTCTGCTGACCTTTCCTATTTTAGAATATAATATTTAAAAATTTAAACAATCTAAAAAAAAAAAATTAAAAATAAACAAAGCAAAACTAGTGATAGTTAAAGTTCACATAGGTTAAATATTTTATACCCTTGCAGAGAGCATATTTATTTTGCTCAAAATTTTTGTAAAATCCGCATGTAGGCGTGGCAGATTTCATAAAATTATTTATATATATATTTTAGTCAGCATTAACAGCAGTCTGTCTGTTTCAGTTTAGTGACGAACTTATAAATGATTTTTCAAATTTCTTTCAGCTTGGACTATCATCCAGCAACTGTAGGAATGAACGGTCAAAAATTGATTATTCATATGACAAAGATTTTTGCTTATGTCTACAGAGTATAAAATCTTCTGCACACCGATGCTTTGCTTTCTTAATTATAATTTATTTGATAATGCCGTTCGACATGGTATAAAAGAAGAAAGTCCGACACTGTCGAATTTAGTTTACTTGGAAGAGAGCAAAGATGCATCTCTCATTCTTAGTTTGTCTTTCTGTTTTAGTAAATATCCTTTCAAATTTGAGTTATTTATATTAGTAACAGGAACTTTTTTTTATACAGTGCTATGCAAGTGCCGCTCCCACGGAAGAATTAAAGCTTGTTACTGAAGAAACTCCAGTTCTAAGCCCCAAGGATGATTTGAAGTCCGTTGCTGAAGAAACACCAGCTCTAAATCGCACCGGTACTGAGCAAATTCCAGCTCTAATCTCTAAGGATGAATTGAAGCCCGTTGCTGAAAAAACTTCAATTGTAAACCTCACCGAAAAATTGAAGGACGATATTGAGCAATTTCCTGTTCTAAGCCCCAAGGAAGAGTTGAAGCCTGTTGCCGAAGAAACTCCAGCTGTAACCCCCAAGGATGAGTTGAAGCCTGTTGCCGAACAAACTCCAGCCGTAAGTCCCAAGGAAGAAGTGAAGCCTATTGCCGAAGAAACTTCATCTGAAAGCCTCAAGGAACAATTCAAGACCATTGCCGAACAAACTCTGCGAAAGCTAAACTTACTTGAAGTAAAACTTCATCTAAATACGCTTAAATCAGTAGTTAAGTGTCATTGGTGGGATGGTTCCACCAATCTAATTCAGGGTATAATCGACGACTGGGAGTCTTTAGTTAAAAATGCGGAGAATTCTACAAAAATCTTATATAGAGGTGACTTTTTTAAGGGTCTTTATAAAATTGATGGTATAATGCATTTCGAAGAAATTGTTAGTGATTGTGATCAATTTCAATTGGAGAAAGTTAATATAATAACCAAAGGTCAAGGAGATATTAAAGATGGTTTGAATGAATTTTTTACGAAAACTACTCCAATATTGAACGCATTAAAAAATAATTCCAAGGGTTGTCTTGATAAAAGTGTAGAAGAAATTTTTAGCATAAAATCAAATTCGACTAAGGTTCGCCTTAGGTATTTACAAGACTTAATAGAACAACCATCT
Organism: Zaprionus obscuricornis; assembly: GCA_037044475.1. NCBI lineage: Eukaryota > Metazoa > Arthropoda > Insecta > Diptera > Drosophilidae > Zaprionus > Zaprionus obscuricornis. The sequence continues at coordinate 49,309 of JBAMBR010002825.1, forward strand.
GATCAAATAATAACTGACATAGAGCGGGAATTAGAATGTGAGCTATGAACAAATGCAATAATAAATAATAAACGTATTATGAAAGTCATAAAAAAATATTTTTTATTATAACATTATATACTATATTGTATTTCGATTAAATTGTCTGCCAACCTTTCTATACAATTTTTAAGAATTTAAATAATTTGCAAAAAACAAAAAAACAAGAAGAAGAAAACAATTTTAGTGATAACGTAGAATTATTTTGATAACAATTCTTTGACGTATTATTATATAAGAAGAAAGCCTAATACTCTGTCATTCAGTCTTATTTTTTCTTCTGTCAAACTTAAATGTAGCTGAACTGAAGACGTACATGATAATGATAATGTTTCAATCGATAATACCGGTTGATATATTGGATCGATATATGCTACTTTTGATAACCTGCAGAGACTAATCGATCGATGGAAGCGTCAAATTAATGATTCATTAGCTATCTATAGCAATTGAGTATCTGGGCGACATTCAAATGTTAAATAGAATTCACAATATCAATAAACTGCTGAATGATTGTGAGCAAGTTGTTGTAGAACATAAAGATAATATAAATTGACATAGGTCCAGAACTTAATCAACACATTGAACAGTTTATGGTTAAAGCTACTCCAATACTAAAACGAATTAAAGCTTATCTTAAGCTGTTAGAACAAAGATTCCACTTAAAGAAAAATAAAATTGAACTTAGAGTTTCGCAATTTAAAAAAAAAAATAAAAATTCCTAGAAATAAAATTGGAGGAAAGACTGGAAGAAAACGTGTGCTAACTATGAAAAAAAATTGCAATTCTATATTGATAATAAAATGATAATAAACAACAAAATTATTTGTATATTAAACAATATTATTTTGATTATATTATCTTCTAGCGATAACAGTTTGTCGACCGGAACATCAACATTAACTTTCTATTCATTTGAATAATTTATACAATTTGTAAATGGGTTAAACATTTATTTTTAATTATTGGCTGATCGAAAATGCTATATAAGCTGGAAGTCTGATACTCTGGCATTCAGTTTACAAAGATGTATCTCTTATACTTTGCGTGTCTAACATTTTTGGTAGTTATCCTTAAAACTGGAATCTTAACACTTTAATAATAATAAACTTATTTTACACAGGCTTTTGGAAATGCCATTCCAACTATGAATCTGAATCCCATAGATCAATTAAAGCCACTTGCCGAACAGACTCTACGAGAATTAAACCTAGCTGAATTAATGTTATATCTTAACATATTTCAATCACTAGTCATGTGTAAGAAGTGGGATGAATTAACTTATAATAATATTCAAAATGTAATCCATCGATGGCAATCTCAAGTTGAAGAATCGATACAATTTTCAGTAATTATAAATAGAACTGAATATTCTAATGACATAAAAGAGCTTTATAGTATACCGAATTTTTATGAAATTAAACGTGAATGTACGTCACATACATTGCATAAAAACGATATTGGAGCCAAAAGTAAAATCAAATTAAACGAATATTTTGATGAATTTATGTCTAAAGCAAGTCCAATTTTAAATGAATTAAAGATTATATCAATGGGTTGTCTTCATAAAAATCTAGAAAATCTTTTAAAATTAAATTCGAAAAACACAACGCTTCGTCTACGGCATTTACAAAGATTCTTGGAAATGTCATTAGATGTTACAAAAACTGAGACACAGGATGCAAATGAATGTGAAACATAAATAAGCATAAAATAAATAATTAATAATTGTATAATATGGGGAAAATATATATTTTCATCTGATATTTCAGATATTTCATTAGAATTAATTTGCTTCACATATATAATTCTTTAATTCTACACAATTTTGAACATTATGAAATCCATTCACAATTTCTACGCACTTTTCGGATTTATCTTTAGCATTCGGCTGTCCATTTTTCCATTTATTGTACGGCATCGGTTTACCAGTTGTAAAGGACCTATACTTTCCATCTTCGGCCAAGCAATTTGAAGATGTCCAGAAATTAGTCGGTAGTAGTGATGAAATTATATCCATTTCCATGCTACTCTCAACGTTAAGCAAATTTCCACCCAATTTGCGACAATTATTGACAGCTTGATGCCAATTTACCTTCAATTTGGACTCAATGTGATATGATTTTCCAGCTAAATGAATTGTGAAAATGTCACAAGCGTTGGCACATTTTAAACGCTGATTTACCGGAGCAGCAACTAATGTTTAACAATAGAATATATGTATATATATTTTTTTTAGTTCACATTTTTTAATTTTTTTTTTGAAGTCTCGAGAAAACTTACGCATCACATTATCACCTGAGACACTATGCCAAATTTGTAGTGAAAAAAATAATAGAAAAGCAAATTGAAACGAACCCATTTTGCTAGTGTAACGGAAAGAACTGACGAATATTTCGCATTGAATTTTCAATTTATAGCAATGAATCGTAATTGTGAAATTATCGATGAACAAGATAAGCATGCCAATAATACTTAGTAGTTGATTACAATCGGAAATAACATATAAAATAATAAATAATTTTCAAAATATATACACAATTCTTTCTTTCGGAACAAGAAAATCCCAGTAGATAACTTAATCTTATTAAAAACAATTAAATTATTGAATATTTTTACCGATGATTAAACTAAAAAGTTAATTTATACGAGAGCCGTTTATTTAGTAAAGTTCAAGACTCTTAAATAATTAAAAAAAAAAAAACTTAGATAAAATACTAGAAAAAATGAATAATTAAGTTATTTACACAACTTGTGATCTGATAAAAAATATATATATAAAGTTAACAAAAGAATCTTTAGTAATAGCAAAAACTCTAAAATGTTCGGCAATATTAGAATATTTTTTTTTATATTTCTACAATTCGTAATACCAAATGAGAATCGTAAGTCTTCAAAAAGAAATTATATAGTTTTTTTTTTTTCTTTCAAAACTTTTCCCCTGCCAATTTTCAAATTACTTATTGCTATTGTATGAAGGCTATCAAAGAATTATTGCAACATTTATGCAACAATAAAAAAATTTCCACTTTCAATTTCAGTCAAAACTATTTTTTTTTTTTTATTGGATGACCGATACACATCACATGCTGCTTCCTTTCAACAGAGATTAAAAAAAAGCACTTAATTATTATCTAAGGTTAACTTAAATTTAATCAGTTAAAGCAAGTAAAAATGATGCAGTCCAGCATGACGGATATGGGCCAATCGCTTCAACAGTTGATTCTGAGGATGTTTATATGTATATGTATATAAACATAATTAATACTAAATAATTGATTTTGATAAGAAATAAGTATAAAAATGGCAATAATTCACAAAGAGTTTTTAGTAGTAGCAAAAACACCAAAATGTTTGGTAAAATTGGAATTTTGTTGATAATTGTACAATTTTGGCAATTCGTAATGCCAAATGAGAATCGTAAGTAATCGTAATTCATAAAGAATTTTTTATAATTTTTCTGTTAACTAAATTTACTTTCAAAATTTTTCAACAGCTTCTCAATCGATGAATTCAAGTTAGTTTTTTGTGTTTTTTATATTTTTATTTTATTTTATTTATTATTTTATTTTTATTTTTTTTTTTAAGCTATCAATTTAAAGCAATTAACGGCAGGTAACACAAATTTTACTCTCCAAATTGGTAAGAAATTTTATCATGCTGAAACTAAAATGACAGCTAATTGGTATGAGGCATCGGAAAACTGCCGTAAATTGGGTGGAAATTTGGTCAATATCGAGAGCAGTGAGGAAATGGATGCTATCAATTCATTGTTTGAAATCTATGATAGGTTATGGACATCAGGAAATTGTTTGGCCAATATTAAAAATAGAGATTGGACTTCTATTGTAACTGGAGAGGAAATTCCATACTATAGATGGAGGATTGGTGAGCCAAACAATATGGGCGGACAAGAAAATTGTATCGAGCTTCTCATAAATAGAGGTAATAATGATGGTGATTGTGCTCTTCTAAGAAATTATTTATGTGAAGCGAAAATATTATAAAAATTAAAAGTTATAATATCAAATTTTGCTATAATCAATAAAATCCGACATTTTCGGGCTTTGAACAGTAAATATAGTTTAAATTCGCATCGCTAATGGTTGCTAGGCAAGTCAACCCAAGGAACCCTACGACTTTTTCAAATAGTTTTAACATTTCTTATAAATTGACTTAGTCTCAGAGATCTTGGTGTTCTTACGAACGTACAGACGAAAAGACTGACAGCCACAATCGACAATGGGAACCCTGAATAAATATAATCATTACTTATCACAATTTCATGCATGGATGATCTCTTCCTGTCATAATAGATCTGAAAGTTCTTTATCTGTGAATAGAGAATGGAAATCTTTGCAACCGACAAAAGTTCATATAAGTCATAAAAAAAATAATTATATTGACAATATTTACTTTTGATTTACTCTAAATTCACTTTAAAAAAAATTCTACAATTTCTTACAAGAAAAAAAAAGACTAAAATTTACAATCGACTTGTATTAACACTGAATCATTGTTTTTGATAAGAAATAAGTATAAAAGGGCGCATAGTTAACAAAAAGTTTTTAGTAGTGAAAAAATCAATAAAATGTACGGTACTATTGGAATATTATTGATATTTCTACAATTTTTACAATTCACAATATCAAATGAGAATCGTAAGTGTTCAAAAAGAATTTTGTATATATTTTAACATTTCACTAAATTTTTTTTTTCTCCAGCTCTGCAATCGTTGAATTCAAGTTAGTTTTTTTGATCTTTTCCATACCGATTGAATAGTTTTAATTATTATTATTTTTTTTTTTAGCTGTCAATTTACAGCAAGTAATGGCTAGTAACACAAATTTTCCTATACAAATTGGCAAGAAATTTTATCATTATGACTCTAAAAACCAAGTTAATTGGTTTGTAGCAGCGGAAAACTGCCGTAGATTGGGTGGAAATTTGCTTAACATTGAGAGCAGTAAAGAAATGGATGCTATCAATTCATTGTTTGGAATTCATATGATAGTGTTTTGGACATCAGGCAATTGTTTGGCCGATACAGAGAATAGAGATTGGACATCTACTGCAAATGGAGAGAATATGCAATATTATAAATGGAGTGTTGGCGAGCCAAATAATT
>JBAMBR010002826.1:0-18567 GCA_037044475.1 Zaprionus obscuricornis
TTACCTTATCAGTTACTTTAGCAGTCACTTCTACATTTACTTATCAGTTACTTTAGGAGTTACTTTACAGTTACTTATCAAGTTACTTTACAGTTATTTTACAATTACTTACTCAGTCACTTTATGGTTACTTGGGAGTTACTTTACAGTTACTTATCAGTTGCTTATCAGTTACTTATCAGTTACTTTTGGAGTTACTTTACAGTTACTTATACAGTTACTTTACGGATACTTGGGAGTTCCTTTACAGTTACCTAGGAGTTACCTTTCAGTTACTTTACAGTTACTTATCAAGTTACTTTACAGTTATTTTACAATTACTACTCAGTCACTTTATGGTCACTTGGGAGTTACTTTACAGTTACTTATCAGTTACTTGGGAGTTACTTATCAGTTACTTTTTGAGTTACTTTACAGTTACTTATCAGTTACTTTGGGAGTTACTTTACAGTTACTTTACAGTTACTTTACAATTACTTATCAGTCACTTTACGGTTACTTGGGAGTTACTTTACAGTTACTTAAGAGTTACTTAGGAGTTAACTTTCAGTTACTTATCAGTTACTTGGGAGTTACTTATCAGTTACTTTACAGTTATTTAACATTTATGCGTACAACAACAACATTGAAACGTTGCAATTTCCCCTTATTATTAATTATTGTAACTAATTTATTTAATAATTAATAATATTTCTTTAACTAAACTTGCTAACTAAATTTTCAATACTTCAGTTGAACAAATTCTTTAAATTTTTAGAACAAATTTTTTTTTATTTTTGTTTTTTTTTTAACATAAAAATTTCTTCTTTTTTTTCGGCCAAGTCGAACAATTTTACTTAATTTTTTTTCAGTTTAGTTTAACAATTAAAATGAAAAAGAAATGATATAATTAAGCATGTTGAATTTTTGTTTTTCTTTGTTTTTATTTGTCACTTTTTATACTTAACATAATTAATAATCCTTAGCAAATTTTGTTTAGTTTTTTTTTTTTATAGAGTTTTGTTTCCCCTTTGCGTTTCTTTCTTATTCCCTTTACCAACCTTTTACCTTCTTACTCTCACTCTCTCTTTCTCTCACACACACACACTCTCCTACTCCATCTGTCTTACACACTCACTCACTCACTCCCTCTCTATCTATCTCTATCTTTCCGTCTCGTCTCGTCTAGTTGTCTCTCTCTCTCTCTCTTGTTTAGTGTGTTCATTATGTTAACATTAACATTTGTCTGTTAACAGCTAACATTGATGTTTCTGTAGTTCGTAAACAATGAAAAGTTAACATAACATAACGTTTAGCAGTTTTATAGTTTACCTTTTAATTCATCCAAAATTCATGCATATTACATACATTCAAACTCTCCCGACCATTCTTCACATAGTGTTTCTCACTATCACACTCACACTCACACTCGCTCTCTCGCTCTCGCTCACACTTACTGCGTTCGTTTTTGTCTGAAATTTGTTCGCTCGCTCGTGTTGCGCTTATTGTAAAATTCCCTTAAAATTTTTGAAAAATTATAGAAAAATTTTTCCCTTAAAAAAAAAAAATAATTCAAATGAAATTTCCCAAAAGTACAGTTGTGTTGTAATTACTACTAACAGCAAGTACAATAATAATCAAAAAAAAAAAAAATAAATAAATTTTCTCTGTTTCTAACCAACAACAACAACATAATTTTGAATTATACCAAAATGATAACGATTACAACTATAACAACAACAACAACAAATGTGCCGCAATGTGCTTACTCTTTAGGTACACACACGCATACATAACACAAGCCAATGAATATCATCGTCGTCGTCAACATCAACAACAACAACAACTACTACAACAACAACAACATCAGCATGCTACGGATATATTAAATGCAACATTTGGTGGAGATGCTGCTGAAACATCAAGTCTTTATGGCAGCGAATCACATAGCAGTCGACGTCACTTGCTACATGCCTCATATGCTGCACGTTCACTCAACAATTTAAACTGTGATGATGCCATGGGGGGATATACACGTTACTATGCTGGCTCCGAATGCGGCCTTGATATCAGGTGGTCATTGCATTAAAAATAAAAAACAAAAAAAAACCAAAAAAAAAACCCCCCCCAAAAAAAAAAAGATTAAAATTCAAAAACATAATCCTCAAATATTCCAAAAAAATATTCATTCAAATATTCATTCAAATATTCATTCAAATTCAAAATTCACTTTTCAACTGTAGGTTGCTGCTTCTTCTTCTACTTCTACTTCTACTTCTACTTCTACTTCTTCTACTTCTTGTAACATTACTGCTCATACATTTTGGTATATAAAATATAATTTACATATACATATAGACATATATGTCTCCACGTTTCCCCACATCCTCCTACATCCCGTCCCTCAGTTCTACACTTTACATTTCTTGTGCTGCTTTATTTGGTTTAATTTTTTTTTTTTTTTTTTTTTTGCCGCTGCTGTCTCTATGTTTTCTCTTTCTCTCTCTTTCACACACACACATACATACACTTTTTCTCTGCTTTTGCTGTAATATTTTGAAAGCTTTGAGCAAAAAAAAAAAAAAAACCAACCGAATATAATTTGTATATAGGAATATTAATTATTTGCTGCTTATTTTTATGCACTTAACATATTTGCATGTGATGAAAAGCTTTTAACATTGCTGAAAATCAAACAAATTGTAAATAAAAGTGCAGCACATTTAGCAGCAAACGGTGAATTTTATGAACAGCAGCGTAGACTAACCGTGCGCTGCTATTGAGATTAACAGTGCGCTGCTATTGAGATTAACAGTGCGCTGCTATTGAGACTAACAGTGCGCTGTTATCTACACTAACAGTGCGCTGTTATGGAGACTAACAGTGCGCTGCAATTGAGATTAACAGTGCGCTGCTATTCAGACTAACAGTGCACTGTTATCTACACTAACAGTGCGCTGTTAAGCACAGGCTGCAACTGCGCTGTTAAGCCACCGAGCTGTTATGTACAGCAGTAGCAACTTTTACAGTGCGCTGTTAAACGCTAACAGACGACTGCAGCTTTAAATTATGATCACTGTTAGGTTTGTGATATGAGAATATTCTTTTGCGCTGTTAACGATTTTTTTATAGCGATAATAGATAGCAATTATTTTTTGCGGCAACAAAATCTTTTGCTTGTAAATATATTCAAAGAAGGCTTTGTAAAAGATTTTGTTTACTCTTTCTTTCTCTCTCTCCCTCTCTCTCTCTCTCTATCTATATTTTTTGCCTTGCTGCTGCTTTATTGTGTTGTTTCTGCTTTAGCTTTTCGTGCAAAAAAAAAAAAAAAAAAAAAAAAAACTTTAACAAAATTTTAAAGCTTTTTCGCGCTATCAATTTTATTTATTTTATTTTGCCTTCCAAATTTTTTTTTAAATAAATTTTTGCATGTAAATTTTGTTTATTTTTATTTATTTTTTTTTTTGGATTTTTGAATTGAATTAAAAAATTTTTAATTTTTTGCCTGCGCTGAATAAAAAAAAAAAAACAGAAAAAATAAGAAAAAAATATTTTCTAATTGCAATTTTAATGAAATTTTTTTCTTTTATTTTTTTTTGTGAATTTATAAAACATACGCAGGACGCCAACGACGGCAACAACAACTGGTGCAGCTGTAACAACAACAACTGTGGCACGTCCAGCAAGACGTCGTACACCATTACTTTATAGTCGTCCACATTTGGTTGCATCATATTCGATGAGTTTATTGTTGCGTGTACGTCCAAAATATGCTGGACGGGGACGATTGCGTAATGATGTTGATGTTGCAGCATTACGCATTAAGGATGCGACAAGCAGTTTATTGCGTGCATATCCAGGACCATTACAAGGACGTAATTTGCATAAGGATAAAATTATTAGTTTCTGTAAGACACAAATACGTGCAGGACCATCGCCAGCATGCAATGTGCTGTATGCCACACAGAGCAAGAATCAAAAATTATTGCGTGGTGGACGTGCCATGGAAAAATATCGTGCATCACATGCGCTAATGTGGCATCTATTGATATTGCTCTTGCGACAAAATGGTGTAAGTAGACATCCCTTAGTAGGCGTAACACAGATACAACAAATTATATAGATATATATATATATATATATATGTTATATTCTTGATCAGCATCAAGAGCAGGATATAAATTTAGCATGTCCGTCTGTTACAATGAAACATTGTAGATATATTTCCTATGCCCAAATTGAGCAGATCGTACTACTATATTATATACATAGCTGCCATAGAAAGGATCCTTTGAAAAAATTGTGTTTTTATTAAGCTTTACGTCTGAAACTTGCAGAATTTGAGTTTAGCGATGACTAATACATCTCATATAAATTTAGTCAAAATAGGACCACCATATGTTATAGTTGCCATAGAAAGGATCCTTTGAAAATTCAGTTTTTGTATGAAAAACTTTTTTGTTTGTTAAGGAATGCCACTAGAATTTACAGTATTTAATTTTAGTGACAACTTGCATTTCTCACATGAATTTCTTTAAAATCGGTTTACTATATCATATAGCTGCCATAAAAAGGATCCTACGAATATTGAGTTTTTGTATGAAAAACTTTTTTGGTTTGTTTGACTATACAGTTAGAACTTACTAAACAGAAGTTTAGAACTGAATAACAGATGTCTGTAAAGTTTCATACAATTCGGACTATTATTTCCCATAGCTGCCGTTGGCAGGATCGCTGGAAAATTAAGTTTTTATATGAAAAACTTTTTTTTTTTTTGTTATAAAGTTACGTGAGTGAAACTTATAGAACTAGCATTTGAAGATGAGCAATAGTTGTTTGTAATGTTTTGTTCCAAATAATCGGGAATATGTTACTCATTCCACAATAGAAAAAATTTTTACCATAGATAATTTTCTATTTTGTGACTTGGGTTTCTTTCTCTAATCATTTTTTGTTTGGTTTTCAGGTTATTGCTGACACAGATGTTGGAGATTTACTGTTGGAGAATCAACGTGAATATCCTTATGCACCGGATGCAGAAGCTGAAACAGATTCCAATGAATTGCGTGCTGAAACTGAATCAATTGAAGATAATAATGAAACAACAGAAATAGAAGCAGCTTCAATACCAGAAATAACTACTGATGCAACAATAATAACAGGTGCTGAGACTGCAGCTGATGATATTGATATCACAGGAGCAACAGGAGCAGAAACAGTAGGAACAGCAGCAGCAGCAGCAGCAACAGGATCAATACAAATTAATGAACAGGCTGCACTTGATCAATTTCGTAGCTATGTGCTACGTGGTAACGTTGAGGAAGCATTACAATGGGCAACCGATCATAATCTATGGACACATGCATTCTTTTTAGCATTATACGAAGATCGTTATGCATTAACAGATGTTGCACAAAAGTTTCTTAATCGTGTTATTAAAGCGAATGATCCATTACAGACATTATATCAAATGAAAAGTTGTCATACACCAACATGTGTTAGGCAATTACGTGATGAAAATTGGGGAGATTGGCGTTCACATTTATCAATATTGGTTACAAATAAATCACGTCAACCGGAATATGATCGTAGTTCCGTTGTTGCATTAGGTGATACATTATTTCAACGTGGCGATATTTATGCAGCACATTTTTGTTATTTGGTTGCACAAGAAGAATTTGGACGTTATGATAGTTCGGCAACAGAATTAACAACATTAACTGCCAATGTGCCTAAGTATGTTATTTATCGATTATTATTATTATCTATACAATAATATCTATTTTTCTACTTTTTTTTTTTATATATATATAGACTCATATTACTTGGCGCGTCACATTATAAAAATTTTAATGAATTTGCCAGCAATGAAGCAATCATAATGACTGAAATTTATGAATATGCACGATCATTATACGATCAGAAATTTAGCATTGTCAATTTTCAACATTATAAATATTTATTGGCAACACGCATTTTAGATTATGGTCAACATTTTCGTTGTACAAATTATTTGGAGCAAATAGCTAAACATATTGAACTTAAGCCGCAAAGTTATGATCCTGATTTTATACAGCGGGTATGTCAAATATTTTTAGTAATTTAGTAGTTTTCTATAGCTTTTTGCTTTAACACTATCACTATAACTAGAAGTATAAATATAACTTCATATCCATAATTCTATATTTTGTAGCAATTGATATCCTAAATCTTATATCTCATATATCGTATCGTAGTTTACTAAATTCTATATCTCATATATCGTATTGTATGATACTATATCCTATATTCTATATCTTATAGCATATTATCTATATCCTGAATCACATTTCTTATAACATTAAATCATATATTTTATATTGTATATCCTAAATCCCATATCCCATAGCATAGGATACTATATCCTAAATTTCATATCCCACATCATAGGATACTAAATCCTATATCTCATATATATCTTATAGCTCCTATATTCTATATCTTATAGCATATATTCTATATCCTGAATCACATTTCTTATAACATTAAATCATATATTTTATATTATATATCCTAAATCCCATATCCCATAGCATAGGATACTATATCCTAAATTCCATATGCCACATCATAGGATACTAAATCCTAAAGTATGCCATATACCACATAACATATTTTATATTCTATACCTTAAATCATAAATCTTATATTCTTATCATAGGATACTATATCCCATATCCCATATTCTACATTTTATAATTTATATTATTTTATATTGTATATCCTAAATTCCATATTTCTTACCATATATCCTTTATTCTATATCTTAAATCACATATCATAGAATACTAAATCCTATATTTTATATTGTATATCCTAAATCCCATATCTCCATACCATAGGATACTACATACATATATACGAAATCCCATATCCGTTACCATATCCTAAATTTCGCATTACATATACTATATAATCTTCATTACTTCATTATTCTAAATTTCATATTCCATATCTCTAGCTCTATATCTATATGATTCTATCTGTATCTATATCTGATAATTATCTGAAGTATATTCTCTAAAATTCTTATGTTTCTGATTATAGGTCTGCGATTTGGCTGAACGTTTGCGTTATCATGATCCAATTTTAATTAATCGCGTTTCATTTGCCAGTCCGCCAAGTGCTGTCAATGATGCATCAACTATTGCTGCTACTGCTACTACTGCTGCTGGTGGTGTAGATCAAGCTGGCGTTGCACAAGGTGGCAATGAGGAGAAGGAATGGTTGCGACAATTGCGCACGTTGACCGTGCAGGTAAAATCTCTGTTGCAAGTGCTGCAAGTTCATTAAATAATTAATAAATTTTATTTATTTTTTTTTTTGTATAGCCGCCACAAGCAGCAGATCAACAGCAGCTGCAACAATTGCAACTGCAGCAGCAGCAGCAGCAGCAGCAGCAACAGTTGCAACAAAGTGAAATTGATCAACAATTTGTTGATATAAATAAACAGATGCGTGAACTCAATATGCAATATGACGATACGTTGCAACGTGAGCAAGAGGCACAGCAGCAGCAGCAACAACAACAACAGCAGCAGCAGCAGCCATTACAGCAGCATTTGGAGCAACAGGAAGAGCAAAAATATTATGCACGTGCGCCAGAGCATGAATACTACCAACAGCAACAACAGCAGCAGCAGCAACAACAGCAGCAACAACAGCAGCAACAACAGCAGCAACAACAGCAGCAACAGCTGAATACAGAGCAACAGGCGCTGCATAATGATGCATATGCCACACAAATGTACTACGATCCAAATGCTGCTGCAAATCAACAGCAGCAGCAGCAACAGCAACAACAGCAACAACATTTATATGATCCCACGCAACAACAACAGCAGTTGCATGCCACAAATTTTGCTGGTCACATTGAGCCAGCAAGTGAAGCATATGCCGCTGAGACAGCAGCAAAAGCTGGCGGCGGTGGCGGTTATGCTGCCACAGCAGCAGGCTATGATTATTGGGCAAGCAGCGTGCAACAGCAACAGCAGCAGCAACCATATGGCGATGAGGTAAGTGCAACAACAACAACAACAATTCTCTGAGGCCAAGTTTTAGTTGTCATTTTTTGTTTTTTTTTTCTTACTCGTTGCGCTTTCAGTGTTAAGCGATATATAATCGATATGTTATCGATATGTGTTTATCATATGTTTTCTGTTTTTTTTTTATTATTAATTTAAGTTTTATTTATTATTAATATTTATGTTGTACGTTACGTTTTTTTTTTTTTTCTGTTTGCGATATACAAATATATCGATATATCGATACATTTTATTATTTAGTTATTTTTGTTTTTACAATTTTGCATTTGTTTAATTATTTGAATTTTTGCTTATGCTGCCAGCTTTATGTGCAAAAAAAAAAAACTATCGCTACGACTATCGTTGTGACTATCGATATGACTAGTGATATATGGCTATCGTTGTGACTATTGATATGACTAGCGATTATTATGACTAGCGATTATTATGACTGGCGATTATGACTAGTGATAATGACTATCGATAATGACTATGGCTATGGCTATCGTTGTGTGATATAACTATCGATATAATAAAATTATCATTGTGATAATCGTTGACAATCGCTATGTTACTAACGTTATGTCTATCGTTTGTGACTATCGGTATAACTATCGATATGATAGTATTAACGTAATGTCTATTGTTCTGCTTATCGATATTACTATCGTTATGTCTATCGTTATAGTTATCGTTACGATTAATGTTATTAATATCGCTGAATTATGCCATAAATTAACTAAACGTTTTACGTGATAGTTATCGATAGTTGCCGATAGTTATCGATAGTTGTCAATGCATGGTTTTTTTTTCATTCTATTTTCTTTGCTTTGTTTTTATATTTCTTGTTGTTTTGTGTTTTTCTTTCTTTCTGATTTTTGTGTTTTCTTCTTCTATCGTTTATGGCTAAAGAGAAGATGCGATAAAAAAAAAGAAACACTTAAATTTTGACGCGCTTTATCGACTATAATTTTTGCCCCTCCTTTAATATTTCTAATTGAACAAACACAACAACAACAACAACAACAAACACAATAACAACAAATACAACAACAACAAACACAACAACAACAAATACAACAACAACAAATACAACAACAACAACAACAATATGGAATGCAGCTGAAGCAGCAAATGGAAATCAATCAAGAGGCGACGGCCAGCAACATGATAACAGCAGCAACAACAGCCACTGCACCAGCAGTAGCAGCAGCAGCAGCAACAACAGCAGCAACAGCAGCAGCAGCAGCAACAACAACAATAGCAAAGCGTACAATGCGTACAGCAGCTGAACATGAAGCGATACAAGAAGTTGATGAAGAGGAAGAGCGTGAAGAAGAAGCCGAATATCAGCGTGAAATGCAACAAGAGCAACATGAATTGCAGTTGCTGAAATTTAATAGAAATAATAGCAACAGCAGCAGCAGCAGCAACTATAACAATAACAGCAGCAGCAACAACAACAACAACAACAACAACAATAATCGCTTTAAACACAATGCCTTGAAGCTGCCAATGTCGACGCTGCCGCTGCCTCCGCCAACTACGACGCCGCCGATATCAATGCGTGTTGCTGGCAATGGCAAAGAAATGCTAAAAACTAAATTAATGGCAAGCAGCAAAATGCAAACAGAAATAGCAGCAACAGCAGCAGCAAGAGAAGTAGCAGCAGCAACAGCAGCGCCAAAGGCTTTCAATTTGAATGATGTAAGTAGCATTATAAACCTAACAAAACGATATAATGCTACCAGCAACAGTAACAGCAACATTAACAGCAGCAGTAACAGCAACAGCAATGAGCATAACATTGTATTAACAGCAATTGCTGCTAGCCGTTTAAATAGTTTCAAGAAATTGCATAATGCAGCAATAAATAATGTTGTGCCAAAAACATTAACAACGCCAACGCGTTATATAGCTGCCAAGCCGGTGTTAGTCAAATCATTAGCCAAGTCACAAACCACAACAACTGTAACAGCAGCAACAACAGCAGCAACAACAGCAACAGCAGCAACGACAGCAGCAGCAGCAGCAGGCTGTGTTAAGCGCGTTAATTTTGATTTGCCAACAACAATTGATGAATTGAATGAGCAAAGCGATAACGATAACGATAACAATTACAATAACGATAACAATAACTATAGTCTAGCATTGGCCAGACCAAACAACAATAGAAACAATAATAAACCACAAATTGTATTTAATGGCACATATCCCATTGATATGCCATTAACAAGTGCTGCTGGCGCTGTTAAAGCACTGTTAACACCAGAACAGCAACAGCAACGTTGCAATTATGATCCTGAAGCAAATGCCGATCGAAATGATCGTTATCGTTATATGATGCATGAATATATTATCAATGAGGATGCTGAAGGTGAAGTATTGGCCGAGCAGGCATATCATGAACGCTATCATCATGATGATGATGATGAAGATGATGATGAACGCTATGACGATGATGATGATAATCATTATGATTATGATGATGATGATGATGATGATTTAATGATGTATCATGATTATTATATGTTGGAGCAAAAAAATGATTTACTTAGCAAATTGGGCATCATTAAGCAACGTCAAATCACAGCAGCAACAGCAGCAGCAACAACAACAGCGACAACAACAACAACACCAACAACAACAGCAGCAGCAGCAACAAGCAAACAACAACAACAACAATCAGCAGCAGCAGCAGCAGCAGTAGCAACTGAACAAGGAGCAACATCAACTGTAGCAATACCACAAAATGTTTGGTCAATGCAAGAATTAATTGCAAATCCAGCAATACCGCTTAATTATAAAAAAATGTGCAGTGAAGTTGAGCAAAGTTTAAGTAAATTTGAAGCATTTTTAGATGCTAAAAAAACTGTGGCACGCACCTATGATATTGATGCACCAACGGACAGTGGCAATGGCAATGATGCAATCGGCTTGGCATTTAGTAATAAGAAACAATTATAAATTTAAAAAAAAAAAAAAAAAAAAACAATAATAGCGCGCAGTGTTAACAGACTGTTAGCATACAGTAAAAGAGAGATAAAGAAAAAAGATTAGCAATAGCAGAGGTACACAGTGAGAGCTCAACAGCTGCGCATCTGTTAACAGTGTGAAGTTAGCTGCGCAACTCCTAACAGCGTGATGTTGGCTGCGAAGCTGTTAACAGCGTGAAGTTAGCTGCACAGCTGTTAACAGTGTCAAGTTAGCTGCGCAGCTCCTGGCAGTGTGAAGTTGGCTGCACCGCTTTTAACAGTGTGAAGTTAGCTGCGCAGCTGTTAACAGTGTGAAGTTAGCTGCGAAGCAGTTAACAGTGTGAAGTTGGCTGCATAGCTGTTAACAGTGTGAAGTTAGCTGCGAAGCTGTTAACAGCGTGAAGTTAGCTGCGAAGCTGTTAACAGTGTGAAGTTAGCTGCGAAGCTGTTAACAGCGTGAAGTTAGCTGCGAAGCTGTTAACAGTGTGAAGTTGGCTGCAGCGCTGTTAACAGTGTGAAGTTAGCTGCGAAGCTGTTAACAGCGTGAAGTTAGCTGCGAAGCTGTTAACAGTGTGAAGTTAGCTGCGAAGCTGTTAACAGCGTGAAGTTAGCTGCGAAGCTGTTAACAGTGTGAAGTTGGCTGCAGCGCTGTTAACAGTGTGAAGTTGGCTGCACAGCTGTTAACAGTGTGAAGTTGGCTGCACAGCTGTTAATAGTATGAAGTTAGCTGCGCAACCGTTAAGTATGCTACGCTACTTTCATTCAAAACAAGCTCAATCCTTAAAAGCAGTATTAACTGTATTTGCAGCATCTCAAAGAACTGTTAATTATTCTGACAGTAACTTGCGTAGGTTTCTCCTCTATCTTTGATTTTAATTTATTTTTTTTTACTGCAAATACAAAAAAGAAAAAGATAGAAAGAAAAAAATTCGGATGTACCTGCAAAAAGAAAAAAATATGCGCGCGCGCTTCAACAACATAATGTTAAGCAACACTGAAATCGTTTATGTTAACACACTGTGATTACTTACAACAACAACAACAATACACTGAGAAAAAAAAACAAATGTAAAATAATGACAAGTCAAAAAAAAAAAAAAAAATAGAACAGAAAACATAAATATTTATATTTATATATTTGAATAAGAAATTTATTTTTGCACTGCGCCAGTTGAAACAAAATTTTTAATGCAAAAAAAAAACAAAAAAAAATTGTTTATGAATTTGTTTTTTGTTTATAAATAATTTTTTTTTAACATTTTATTTGTAAACTAACAAATTTTTTTTTTATACTTTATTTACACCTGTGTGTATGCATGTGTGCGTGTATGTGTGTGTGTGTGTTGCACACATACACTGCAATTAATTATTTTTATATTTCTATATTTATGTTTTAATTTTTTTTTTCATTTTATATAAATAACAAAAAAAAAAAAAAAGAAAACTAACTAAAAAATTTCTTGAACCTCCCTTCCACTCCTCTCGTACATTCGATCAACAAACAACAACAACAACACACATAACACAATTGACAACAACAACAATAAGCAGCAACAACAAATGCGACCAACAATTTCAATGCCAAAATCAAAGAATTATGATGATGATGATGCAGCAGCAGCAACAACAGGAACAGCAACTGCTGCAGCGGGTAAAACTGCAGCTGGCGGCGGCGGCGGAAAGCACCAACAACAAGCAGCAGGTGCAGCAAATGATGGTTTGCCTGGGTAAGCACAAGAGCGAAAGAGATGGCTATATAACAAGAGTAATAATTTTTTTTTTTTTTTTGTTGTTGTTGTTGTAGCACACAAAGCGGAGGAAATCAAAATGCCGGTTGGTTTGGCGGCCTATGGAATAAATTCTCATTAAAGCCAAAAAATCAAATGATTTTGCCCGATGATAAGAATCCAACAATTGTTTGGGATAAAGAACGAAAATGTTGGACAAACACTGAGGGGAATACCGATGAAATGGATTTATTTAAGCCGCCACCAAAGATGACAGACATGGCGATGCCAATGTCAATGCCAGCTGGCATGTTGCCAACATCAGCAACAGCAACAGCAACGCCAATTGCTGCAGCACCAATTGCAGCAAATGATTTGTATGAGCAACAACAGCAGCAGCAGCAACAGCAACCGCAACAACAACCGCAGCAGCAACAACAATTAGATTATGGCAATTATGCAGCAGCTGCTACGCCAGAAACGCAGCCATATGCAGCAGCGCCAACGCCTGTGCCAACATTAGCGCCAACAGCAACAACAACAACAACAGCAGTAGCAGCAGCAGCAGCAACTGATGCTGCTAGCGGCGCACAGCCAAAATTGCAATCAAATATGTTTAAAATCAAACGCAATCGCAGTAAGTTTACAGCAACTTCAACATGTTGTAATACTTGCCTCATCTATCTATCTCTCTCTATATATATATCTCTCTCGTTCTCTCCCATTTTACAGCGCTAAAAAATTCATATGTTGATGTATTTAATCCATCGGGTGCACCAATGACTTCAGCGCCACAAACAGTGTTGGCGCCACTAATGGCACCAATGGCTGTGCCACAAGGCGGTTTCTTTGTGCCAGGCGCAGTGCCCGCACAGCAACAACAACAACAACAACAGCAGCAGTAGTAGCCACAGCCGTAGTGTAGACATATTCGGTGTGTACCAACTTTTTTTTTTCATAAATTTTTCAAATTTTGCATTTTTCAATTATTAAAAAAAAAAATGTTCATTTAGTTTTTAAAAATGTGCAATTAATTTTTGAAGAATTTTTAATTAATTTTTGAAAAAATTTGCAATTAATTTTTGATACATTTTTAGAAAATTTTCAATTTATATTTTAAATTTTCAATTAATTTTTAAAAAATTTCGATCAATTTTTAAAAAAATTTCAAATAATTTTTAAAATTTGCGAATAATTTTTAAAAATGTTCAATACATTTTTAAAAATTTGCAATTAATTTTTAAATTTTTTCAATTAATTTTTGAAAATTTTCAATTAATTTATGAATAGTTTTTTAATCAATTTTTAGAAAATTTTCGATTAATTTTTGATCAATTTTTAGAAAATTTTCAATTTATATTTTAAATTTTCAATTAATTTTTAAAAAATTTAAATTAATTTTTAAAAAATTTCGATCAATTTTTAAAAAAAATTTAATAATTTTTTAAAATTTGCAAATAATTTTTAAAATTTTTCAATACATTTTTAAAAATATTTAAATACTTAAAAAATTAAGTTTTTCAATTAATTTTTGAAATTTTTTTAAATAATTTTTAAAATTTTTCAATTAATTTTGGAAAATTTTCAGTTAATTGTGAAAAATTTTCAAATATGTTTCAAGCAATTATAAAAAAAAATTCAAATTATTATTGAAAAATATCAATAATTTTTAAAATTTTTTAATAATTTATTCTATATTTTCTTTTTGCTTTTTTTTTTCTTTTAGCAATGCGAAGCAATACGTAAAAAAATGAAAGAAAAACCAAGATAAAGATGAGAATTTGCTGCTGACAAGAAAAAATGAAGAAAAACGCAAAACAAAAGAGGAAAAAGAAAATAAATAAAAAAAAATGAAATGCAAGAAGAAGAAGGAAAAATTAAGAAAATGGAAAAACAAAATCTCTCTCATCTCACTTTCACTTTCTCTCACTTTACGTTGTTTTTTTTTCTTTTCTGTTTATTTTGTTTTTATTTCTTTCTTTCTGCCTTTTCTTTTTGCAAAGAAGAAAAAGGAAGAATAGAAAGAAAACAAAACAAAAAAAAAAAAAAACCTGTTGTATGTAAATTATGTTGTTACTTTATAATCCCGACCACGTCCCCCAACTGCTCCCGCATGCTGTCCTGCTCGCCTGTTTTTTTTCACAATTTTCTAACAGCATTAAAATTTGAAAAAAAAAAAAATGTTTAATGTAATATTGTTTTCTTTCTTTCTTGCGTTTCGTTTTTTGTTTTGTTGTTTCAACTTTTTTTTTTTTAATTTAAGTTTTTTGTTTTTTTTTTTTGTTTTTGGTATGTGTAAAAAAAATAAATGAAAATAAATTTAATTATATATTATTATAATTATAATTATTATGATTATGATTTGTTGTACGAAAAAAGCAAAAAAAAAAAATGATTATGAGAGAAAGACACGAAGTATAGAAATGAGCAAGAAAAATTGTTTTTAAAAATGATAAAGAAAAACTAAAAAAAACAAAATAAAAAAATAGCAAATTAAAATAATTAATTAAAAATAAAAAATCAAAATATACTACGTAATTCTTGGTGTGCATAAAAAAAAAACAAAAGAGAAAAATAATTCCAATTATTATATTTTATAGAGTTAAAAGAAAAAAAAAATTTGAATGTTTCTCTATAATTATTATTATTATTATATTTTTTTTTTTTATAATTTAAAAAAAAAATTATTTTATGTCATATTTTTTTTTCTGCATTTGAAAAATGTTTAAAAAAAAAATCAAAACAATGTTTTTGTTATGCGTTAAATTTAATGTTTATTTAGCTTAAATTAAAACAAGAAAAAAAAAAAACAAGTAAAAACTGGTGCAGGCAAAAAAAAAAAACTAAATAATTTATAAATTAAAAATCTAAAAACAAAAAATTTACGAAACGAAAATGAAAGAAAATTTAATGAATATATATAGAAATATATATAGATATATATGTGTTCTATATATATAAATCTAGAAGAAGCTAATTTTTGATGCAACAGCAAAAAGACAAAAACCAAAATTTATTGAGAGAAAAATTATATGTGGGAAAAATGTTGAACAGAAAAAACAAAAACAAAATCGTTGCAGAAAATTTGATATATATATATATATATATATATGTATGTGTATAACTATGCTATGTATGTATGAATTTTGATGTATTGATTGATTGATTGATAGCTTCATTAATTGCTTGCTGCTGCGCAGGATAATGATAATGATAATAATGATAACGACGATAATGATGATCATAATAATAATATTTGTGCGTTTGTTCTCTTAACTTTTTTTTTTTTATTGTCAAAGATCTATATATATATATAAATAAATATATATATATATATATATATATATGCACTCTCTCTCTGTATGTATGCATGTCTGTGTGCGTGTACGCTGATAATGCGTTATCTTAACATTTAATTAGCCTAAAAAATACAACAACAACAACAAAAATATTTAAAAACAAAAACAAACGATACATAAAAAAAATATATATATATAAATCAATGGTAAATAAAAAAAAAATAAAAAAAAACTATTTAAATAAAAAAAATTGTATTTCATTTCAAATATTTTCTTCTTGCCACGCAAAGCATTGATAAGAGCGAGATAGCGCGCTTGCTTGCACGTGTGCGAAAGAGAGGCAAATATCCAAAGTGACAGAAAATATTGAAAATGTGGGAAAAAATAAATTTACAAAATCAAAAAAAAAAAAAAATAATAATTTTATCTATCTGTAGATTTTATGCACACTTTGAGCACTGCATGCTATATATGACGTTAGCTATATATGCAGTTATAGTTGCCCGATTTAAATAAAACTTGGCAGATATGTCTTAGAACTTAGTCAACTTAAGTTCTGCAAATTTCAGCTGCATAGCCAAGTTTACAAGAAAGCTTTTTATACAAAAACTTACTTTCCAAGCGATCCTGTCAATGGAAACTATATGTTTTAGCGGTCCGATATGAACCAAAATTCATAGACAAGTGTTAGTCCGAACTAAAATGAAATTCTACAAATTTTAGCCAATTCGCAAATAAAATAGAAACGTTTTTCATATAAAAACTTTATTTCCAAGCGATCCTGCCAATGGAAACTATATGTTATAGCGGTCCGATATAAACCAAAATTCATAGACAAGTGTTAGTCCGAACTAAAATAAAATTCTACAAATTTTAGCCAATTCACAAATAAAATAGAAACATTTTTCATACAAAAACTTAATTTCCAAGCCATCCTTCATATGGCAGCTATAAGATAAAGTTGTTCGATTTGAATGAAACTTGGTAGATATGTCTTAGAGCTTAGTAAATTTGAATCATGCGAATTTAAGCTACATAGCCAAGTTTGCAAGAAAGTTTCTTATACAAAAACTTAATTTCCAAGCGATCCTGCCAATGGAAAACATATATTATAGCGGTCCGATATGAACCAAATTTCATAGACAAGTGTTAGTCCGAACTAAAATAAAATTCTACAAATTTTAGCCAATTCGCAAATAAAATAGAAACGTTTTTCATATAAAAACTTAATTTCGAAGCGATCCTTCATATGGCAGCTATAAGATAAAGTTGTTCGATTTGAATGAAACTTGGTAGATATGTCTTAGAGCTTAGTAAATTTGAATCATATGAATTTCAGCTACATAGCCAAGTTTGCAAGAAAGTTTTTCATATAAAAACTTTATTTCCAAGCGATCCTTCCAATGGAAACTATATGTTATAGCGGTCCGATATAAACCAAAATTCATAGACAAGTGTTAGTCCGAACTAAAATGAAATTCTACAAATTTTAGCCAATTCGCAAATAAAATAGAAACATTTTTCATATAAAAACATAATTTCCAAGCGATCCTTCATATGGCAGCTATAAGATAAAGTCGTCTGATTTAAATGAAATTTTACAGATAACCGTTAGACGTAGCTAAGCTTAAATTCTACAATTTTCAACTGCATAGCTAAAGAAATAAATAATTTTTTCATACAAAAACGAAATTTCCGTAGGGGATCCTTTATATGACAGCTATATGATATATTCATCAGATTTTAATGAAACTTGACGGATATGTTTTGGAGCTTAGTAAACTTAAATAATGCAAATTTCAGCTGCATAGTGTTAAGTTAAAAAAAGATGTTTTTCATATGAAAACTTGATGTCCAAGCGAAAAATCTTTGAAATCTATTTAAATTTTTTTAATAATTTTTTTTAAGTAAATATAAAAAAAAAAAACTTTACAACTTAAAACTAGTTAAAATATTGTGTAGTTTTTAATAACTTAAATAACTAAAATGTCAGTTGATCACCTGGCCGCAGTTGCTGCTGCTCTTCAAATGAAATATCACTAGCTGCAGCTTGTTCATCATCATGATCATCATCGGCAGCATCAAAATTATCAGCATTATCATCATCATCATCATAGTCATCGCTGTCTGCGTTATCATCATCATCAGCTGCAAAGCTTGCTGCCAATTCATAAATATCATGAAATTCTGGCAATTTCATTTGTTTAGATTTCGTTGCCTCCGCAGCAGCTGAAGTTGCTTTCGCTGCTGCTGTATCTGTTGCTGCTGCAACTTCAGCTCCCAGCTCTGTATTTTCTGCTGTCTCAGCGCTGCGTTTTCTTGTTTTTAGCGCATCTATAGCTTCAGCTGCAGCTTCTTCTTCTTCATCTGCAAGTTGCAAATTGTAAGTTGAATAAAAAAAAAAATAATAATAATCATATTCTTGCCACTTACCGCTATCAATGAGCTCATAGCCAAGTGGCGGATGCTGCTCGTAGCTAACATAAATTGTAGGAAATTCAATAATTGTTTTGCCAGCTAAATT
>JBAMBR010002828.1:0-13530 GCA_037044475.1 Zaprionus obscuricornis
CAGTTTCATTTACATTATTTACATTAGAACTGTTAGTTCTGGATTTAACAACAGACGCCGCATTGTCTAGTGTTATATTATCAACAATTGTCGTTGTTAAATTTTCCATTGGTTCCGAATCCAAAAATATAGTTCCAACACTCAAATAAATATATTGATTAAACCAAATTTTTAATTGAGATTTTAATATTTTATATTTGCTCTGTTTTTGATTTATTGGATATTTATTAAAGGCGGCATTAAATTCTGGATTTGATGAATTTGGTGTTGTTATTGATTTCTCTATTTTATCAATTTTACATAATTTCACAGCATATTCCGCTAATATGGCCAAATTTGGATCCCAATGTAGTTTCAACATACGAGCCCCAATTGGAAGATTTTTTAAACTACCTTTTGCAACAAAATTCCGATACATATTATGACTATCAAGAATTATTTTTTTATATGCCGATCCAATTGGTATTATTTTAGCATTCTCTCCGCAATCATTTGACCATGACTAATATTTTTTTATATATATAAATTATTAAGTTATTTACTATCAAATAATATTACTTACTCCATTATTATTACATCCCAAATGTGGTTGTTTTTTTTCATTGCAAAAATTTACCGGTTGGTCAAGTTTCCTGTCAATTTTACAAAACTGTTCTATAGGATACACTTGAAGTACTTCAAGAACAATAATTGAAATACACAACAGACACTGACTATACATTGCTTCGTCTTTTATATGAATAACTAAAAAATTTTGTTATTCTTATTAATATTGCATTTTATTTTATTTGTTATGGTTTAAACATGACAAATTAATTATCCATTGGAAAATGTTTGGAAGTTCCAAAGTGTAGGAAATATGGTATATTGTAGTATAGGACTTCCATTGTGAGAAGTTTTCTGCAAGCGAAGTATATTTAATATTTGGATTTTGATTATTACTAGTATTGTAAATACTTTTTGGAGGAATGCTAAAATTTTGTGTGGTCGGAAGTTTTAGTATATGTGAGTTTTGAGTTTTAAGCCCAACATTTAGATAAAATTTTGAAGTACTGATAAATAAATTCGATGTGTCCGTCCTTGTAGTTAATTTTCTGGATATTGGATTTCATTCTATGATCCAGTATTATTATTGGCAGATATTATTGTTAGTCCAGTTTAATGTATAACAATTTATTTTACAATTGAAAGCTTACAATTAACATTTATGTATATGTTCATCTAATTGTCACAAACCAATTCAATCTTGAAAGGGCTGTAGCTCAAACATGTTTTCTCACACACTTTAATGCCTTGTGCGATATTACAATTTTTATAATCATATTTTAAACATTTACGAGATCGCATTTCACGACATTGATCATCTAGATTATGATTACTTATTAAGCTACAATCTTCAATTGTTTCACCTTCATTGCATAAATTTGGAAACTCTTTACTGAGACCACATCGGCACTTTTGACCCGGAACCTTACCAAACGCATAAGTTGTTTGATTTTGTTTCTTTCCACAACCATAAAGACATATCAATAATTGATAATTTAAATTTTCTATTGTATATTCAGCAGCGGCACAGCCTATACGATTATTAAGTCCCGTCATCATTCGTTTAAAATGTGATGTTTCTTTCCTTTGTAAAATAAAAATAAAAGTGAAATTATTTTTTGAATTAAAATTGCATATTATCTTATTTTAATACTTACAATGTATGATTACCAGCAGTTCCGTTTGACATTAAGGTTGTATTGGCAGCAGTTCTTTTTACTATCGGCATCAAGGTAGAATTAGCAAATGTTTTATTATCAGAATAATCCAAATGTAGATTACCAGCATTAATATGAATATATTGATCAAACCAAAATTTCAATTGTGATTTTAATATTTTAATTTTGTTTTGTTTCTGTTTCGCTGGATATGTATTATAAATAGAATTAACAACCGGATATGCTGAATACATTGTTGATAATGATTTCTCAATATTATCAATTTTACATAATTTTACAGCATATTCGGCTAACATTGCTAAATTATTATCCCAATTAAGTTTCATCATTCGGGCAGCAATTGGAAGATTTTTTATTAAACCTTTTGCGACAGTGCTGCGATAGTTATTATGAATTCTCACAATTCTATTTTGTATCCAATTAAGGGGTATTACTTTCGCATTTTTGCCACAGATATCCGACCAATTCTTTAATTTAATTCAATAAAAATTTCTCATAAATTATGCCTATATTATGTTAACTTACTCCAGCATTATCACAGCCCAAATGCGGTTGTATTGGTTCATCACAAAACTCAGCCACATCATCCTCTTCTCTTGGAGCTTTACAAGATTCAGGTAAAGCACTTATTTTACCTAATCCAAAGAAAATAATAAGCACATACAGCAGACAATGTCTATTCATCGTTCTATTTTTTATACTAATAACAGTTAATGTTTATTAATAATTTAGATTTAAATTTTGATATGGTAATACCATCACATAAGAGTAACAAATTGATTATACAGCGTTAACTATTTACGTTATCTATTGGTAGGGAGTTTTTATTATATTCTATTCTATTTAGGATTTTATTGAAAAATTACACAAAAAATAATTCAAGTTATAAAATAATTTTATTTTTTTTTTTAATTTTATTAAAGTTAAGTGAAAAACATTTTAGGATAACTATAGTCGCGTATATGCGACTATAAAAAAAACCCTATACCCTTGAATAGTTGATCATTATCTTCGTATCATTATCATTATCTTCGTCATCAGCCCTCAGGTATTTGAACTTTGGAGACTCCAGGTCTTATTTGAGGATGAGAAAAAGTAAAAACACACAGACAAAACGGACTTTGTCAAATAACTCAATACATTTGCATAAACTCTTTCATTTTCATTGGGTACTGGGTATAATTACCATAGCATCTAAAATCAACTAAACTAACCAGAAAACAAACATTTAATGAAAGTTCTCTTGGCGATTTGGTTCAATGGTGACACGGGCATAGGGACTGCCAGTGCCAACTTTACGTCGCATGGTTACCCCTCGATGTGGTCGCAGTCCCATAACAATAAGATAAACACCAGCGGCACAAACACCGATAAGACCAAGTATGATTAATCCATAGGCCCAACGGGGCCATGTTTCACAGCTAAATTCATCACGACGCAATGATGATATAAGCATACCGCGAACTCTCGCCGGTCGCAGGCAACGTCCATTTGTTTGTATGCCCAAATCTTTCATCCAAACTAACTGACAGTCACAGTTAAGCGGAACACCATTAAGATCCAATTCGGTAAGTTTGCTAAATATTGGCGATAAGCTGGAATTAAAAGTACGCAACAATGTCCCACGAAATATTAAAACACTTAATGGTGGCACATTTAATTTTCCAGCGGGATTAACAAATGCTTCGCTATCCAAAATATTCAATTTACGACTATTTTGAAAGCTAATCGTTTCGATCAATTCCAAGGGTGCGAATGCATGAGCTGCTATACTTTGCAATTGTGACATATCCTCAACAAGCAAATGACGGACCTTTGTCAAATTTGACGTATCCTCTGGCAATAGTTGCTCCAATTTATTCTCACTGACGTCCAAATGTTCTATTGCCAATGGTAATGTATTTGGTATACGTTGGAAAAGATTACGACGTATCGATAGCTCACGCAATGGCAATGATTTCATTAATTTAAGCTCTTCCAAATTGCAGGCATCCAAACGTAATGTTTCCAAATGTTCATTAATGCCAAAGCTTTTATATAGCTCCTGTCCCGTAGTTATATTCAATTTACGATTCCAGGATAATTCCAATGTGGTAAGCACTATCATGGGTGCAAAAATTTGTGCTGGCATTATTACTAGATTATTATGCGCCAAATTTAGGATCTGTAGATGAGGTAATCCTTCAAATGCTTGAACATCCAATTGTTGTATACTATTCCAGCCTAAATATAATTCTCGTAGACTGCTTAAACTTGCAAAATTCTTTGACGATATGCTGCTAATATTGTTATGCATCAAATTTAATTGTCGTAAACTTTGACTGTTAAATAAAGGTGCCACATTTAATGCATTCCAGGATAAATCCAGAATATCTATATATATTGGTAATACTTCGGTTAAATCCTTTGCCTGATAATCTTTGTAACTGCAATCGATATGTAGGGCACGCATACCCCATGGTGCTGCCATAACATTACTACACTCGCAGGAGAGACGTGTATTACGAAGTTTTTCCGGATAACAGAAACGATCCACTTGCTCATCGTTAGCATCAATATGTTCAGCTTGTATGCCGCTCAATAGTATGAGTAGTAATAATGGTAATAGCATCAATATTGATCTATGTAGACGCCAAATATTGAGGTTATAGTTCAGTCTTGATTTCATATTGTGCGTCATCGTCATGGAGTTCTTCTCTGTAGAACGTTCGTTCGTTCGTTGAACGTGTTTGATATTATACTGCAAAATATACAAAAAATATACGATGAACAAATTGCTATTGAATTTCTTTGCTGCGACATTTGGTTATGGTAGATATGAACAACTATATCTTATCGTAGATAGTGAAAAGCTCTTGCATTAGAGATGACAGTCAGATAGTCATCGTGACTATCGCTGCATGAATTGATGACGATCCGTAAATATGTGTGAAATAATCGAAAATATTTATTTATTTATCTTATTATTATTATTTTAGATAATGATTATTTAAATTAAATTAATTTTTTTGAATTTTAATTTAATAAAATAAAATAATTAAATTTTAATATACATTTTTATTTAATTTAAAATTTAATTGATATTTATTTTTAATATGATAAGTGTATGAAATAATATTTTTATTTAAATATATTTAATTTATTTTTTTAAATTATTTTAATTAAATTTTAATATAAATTTTTATTTATTTAATTGATTTATTTTTTATTTAATTGATTTTTATTTTCAATATAATATATTTTTAATAGTATATTTTTATTTAAATTTATTTTATTTATTTTTATTAAATTATTTTAATTAATTTTTAATATACATTTTTATTTCATTTAAAATTCAATTGTTTTTATTTTCAATATAATATATTTTTAATAGTATATTTTTTTATTTTAATATATATAATTTATTTTTATTGAATTATTTAAATTATTTTAATGAAATTTTTATTTTTTATTATTTTCTTTTTAATATAATAAATATATAAAATTTTATTAAATATTATACATAGCATAAAATAAAAAGAAATTTTATTTCATATTTGTTTATCAGTTTTCTTTTGTACTTGCTCTGCAAGAATATATGGTCAAAACAAATTTATTAGCCTTATCCAGCAGCATACGCTTGACCAATTGCATATATTTCGTTGATTCACAATATGTTCGTTCACATTCATTTCCACTCATCGCGCATTCATTTAGATTGTTAGTCATAGGCAACGGCATGCAAAGGTGTGCATTCGTTGTGTTTTGATAAGATAAGCGTAAGCTTTTTTTTGTTTTTTTCTGTTTTCTTTCTGTCTCTCTGTGTATTTTGTTTCTGTTTCTCTTATTATTATTATTATCTTACTGTGTTTTGTTAATCGTGCTGTTTTGTGCTTTTGTTCGTTTTGCTGTCACTGTCTTTGGGCATTTATCTAGTTCATTAATCATGACTAACTAGTTGCAAGGCATAAGCTCATGGCATAAACAAAAGGCAAAGACAGTCGTTGACATAAATCGAATAACATTGGGAATGGAAAAGTAGAAGAAAATAAAACAACAGCAAAATAAGTCGAATGAAGAGAGAGAGAGAGAAGTTAAGAGTATGCCTAAGATATCAGCATAAAACTTGAAACGTTTTTTTAATACCCCTCAAAAGTTACGGTTAATCCAAAGACTGAGACTGAGACTGTGATTTGAATGCTGACTTAACGCGGCGACTTTATCCCAAGAGATTTGTGAGGATTTTTGTAAGCAAAGCGTTGAATCAGACACAAAATCAGCTTCAATTCTAATTACAACTGTTAATGATGATGATGATCAACAAATTGAATTAAATTTAATTGAAGCTAAATTTTAAATATTAAAAAAAAAATATTTTTATTAAGCTTTTTTTTTAAATTTTTTTGTTAGCAGATTATTTATATTTTTAATTGGAATTTTCGAGAAAAAATTATTTTAAAAATTTAAATTAAAAAAAAATATATTGTGATAAGTATAAATATTTCTAAATTTATTTTAAGATATTTTATTGACACTTAATTGTAGGAAAAAAAAATTTTAAAAAACATATTTTAAATAAATAAATTTATTTTTTAGAAAATAAATATTTTGAAAATATTTTAAATTAATTTATAAATTTAAAAACATAATTTAAATATATATATAAATTAAAAAAATATATATTATAAATATAAATATTTAAAAATTGATTTTAACATATTTTTTTGCGTTTTAATTTTATTTTTAATTGAAGTTTTTGAAGAAAGAAAATTAAAAAAAAAATATTTTAAATAAATAAATTTTTTTTTTAGAAAATAAATATTTTAAAAATATTTTAAATAAATATATAAATTTAAAAACATAATTTAAATAAATATATATAAATTAAAAAAATATATATTATAAATATAAATATTTAAAAATTTATTTTAAAATATTTTTTTGCAGTTTATTTTTAATTGAAATTTTTTGAAGAAAAAAATTAAAAAAAATATTTAAAATAAATAAATTTATATTATAGAAAATAAATATTTAAAAAATATTTTAAATAAATTTATAAATTTAAAAATATAATTTTAATAAATATAAAAATGAAAAAACAAATATTTTTATATATTTTCATATTTTATTTACTGCGAAAGTTTCATTAAGTTTTTTGCAGAAAATATGAGAAAAATATTTAAATTTTATTTGTAGATTTCATTGCTTAAATGTAAATTCGCTCAGCGAACTTTTACTTTGTGTCAATGGAAAATTGATGAGGCTAGGCAGGCATAAGTACGCATTCACATGCATACGCCCACACACACATACAGACACAAACAGTGAGTATGGGAAGGGTAGAAGAGGTGATGGAACGGAAAGGACATACACACACGCAAAATTTACATAAATTAAAGACTTTCATGCAAAAACTGTTTCCCGCTCTTGACTTTTGTGCGGAGACAGAGCATCAAATTACATGTAAAAGGCAATGTGTGTGTGTGTGTGTGTGTGGGCATGGCAAAATGTAGGCGGTAAACAGTAGAAGAAGAGTGATGTTAAAGCTGTAATGATAAGAGTAGAAAGTAGAAAGTAAGCTGAAGAGGGAAGAGGAAGTAGAGGGAAGTGAAGTAGAGTAAAGTGGAGAGGTCAGAGGACTTTGTACAGTGTAAAGCATTTAATGAGCTCTGTTGCCAGCTGTCATATGTGTATATATATGTGTGTGTGTATTGGTATGTTTGCATGTATAAACATGTACTGTGAACATTTCTTTTTTGGGGAAAAATGCCAGGCACATGTTTCACTCTCTCTCCCGCGAGTCATTATTATTACAGTGAAAAATTTATTTTCAACTAAAAACTCATTAATTACATTGAAAAGTTGATTACGTGCTTAAGTGTAAACGTGTGTAAGCTATACTATATATGTGTGTGTGTCAGTGTGTGTTAGTGTGTCTGTAACAATAATTTTTGTGCACAAATTAATTAAAAGCAATCAGCATTAATGCTAATCGAATACGAATTGTTAATTAACTAGACTTAATGCCAGAAATTGCCTAAGCTCAGCATAAAAAAAAAGAAAGCATGAACATAAAACACACACACATAGTAAGAGTGAGAGAGAGAGAGAGAGAGAGAGAGAGAGAGATAGCGTGAGAGACGAGCTGCCATGCTGTGCTGCAATGTGCTGAATATTTATGAAAATTTTAATATTAAATTGTTACGTTGCGTTTTACGTGGCGTACGTCTGCTCGCTGTTGGCGCTGTGTGCAGGCTGCCAGGCTGGGAGTTTGTGAATTGAGGATTGGTCAATTCCGTTGATATGGCTTAATGATCAGTGGGGGAAGACGGAAGGAATGTCCGGTAACAAATTGTTAGCATTGGCCGACAGGAAATGCAAATCGAAATGGAAATGAAAATGAAAATAGCGAATGGCGAATGGCAAATGGCGAACAATGGAAATGCAAATGTGAAATTGCAAAATGTGAAATTTTTGTAAAATAACAATGGAAAATCATTAAAAGCGCGTTCGTTATACTGCAATTGACTTTAATGGCAATGGCAATGTCATATGCATGACAAGCATGACAGCACAGCATAGTGTTGTATAATTCCCACAACTGTCACAGACAGACAGACAGACATTGAGTTGGCAAAGCTAATTGAATCACTTGTCATGCATTTTGTCTAATAATTGCGCATTAAATTGCAAATTACGTTAATGCAGTGGACGAAAATTCCAAGGGAAGGGAAGGTGTGTATGTGTGTGTGTGTATGTGTGTCGCTGTTGAATTTGGTATGTAACCGCATGCGTTAAATGCAAGTGCCAAAACGTAGCAACCACAGACACTTGAAACATGCATACTATTTATATATGCTCTGCAATTGCTGCTCAACATGGCGTATGTGTAATTTTTACAAGCAGCAGCAGCAAGAGAAAGAGAGAGAGAGAGTGAGAGAGAGAGAGACACTAAGGCAGACAGACAAAGGACTTTACTTAATTGACTTTGACTTTGAAAACGTTTAGCAACATTTTCATGCGCTGTCTACGTCTCTCTCTGTCTCTCTCTCTTGGGGCACAGCAAATGCTTAAAGGCGCAATGAGCGCCAAAACGAGCTTAAATGGCAGTCAAAAAGGTACAAAGCACAGACACAGACACGAGACACGAGAAACCAAAGCATACACAGACACACACGCACACGCATACACATACACTTCAAATTATAATTAAGACTTGAAAGAAAATGTTGAAAAAAAACATTAAAAAAAATATAAAGCATAAATTTGTTTTTCTCTCTCTCTCACTCTCTCTCTCTCTCTGAGTGTAAATATAAAATATGTGCAGTGTATTTAAGATTTCGGTTAGTCGCTGCTTATCGCTTAACTTGCCTGTTTATTTACTGCGCTCAATTAAATATCAAATTTAAAGAAAATCATTTCGTCTAATGGCAAAACGTGCCACAGAAAACGAGGCTCGTTGCTTGCCTCGTACTTGAAACTCTGTAAGGCTCGTAATGCCTTAACTAAACAATAGACCAAAAACCAACATACTTATGTCTCTGTTTGTGTGTGTCTATGTATGTGTGTGTGTGTGTGTGTGTGTGTGTGTATGTGTTGTAAGCTGTTTAAGGCAAACAAAAGGACAACAAGATGAACAATTTAATGCATTCATTTTGATCAAATTGATAAAAGCCAAAAAAGGAAATTCATAGCACACTGTGAGTGTGTGAGAGAGAGAGACAGTCAAGTTTGCTTAATGAATAACTTACATATATAGAAAGATAAATAGATAAGACTGCTGCTGCTGGTGCTGCTGCTACTGCTGCTGCTGCTGCTGATACTGCTGCTGCTGCTGCTGCTGCCTTAAATAGAAACAAATAATCGAAACATTTTGCTGCTTATTAATAGAAACTTCTCTTGCTCTCTCTCTCTCACTCACTTACACTCTCTGCTTATCTCATTTGCTATCTCTTTCTCAGTTCTTTTGTCTTTCTAGCGCTGTGTGTGTGTGTGCGCCTTTCATTAGGAATTCCAATGAAAATCAAATGTGGCATGAGTTTGCCTTAGATATTGTGCATAAAGTCACAAATGCTTATCATTTATTTTATTTTATTTGCTTTTGTTTTTTGCTTTTTGTTTCTTCAAGCTGTTTGTATACTTTGACACATGCTTAATTAATCATTATTTGCATTTGCATTTAAATTTACATTCAATGAATTTAATATTTGTATTTTACAGCAGAAACACACACACACACACACACACACACACACATATATATATATATATAACTTTCATATGTAAAAATTTCATTTTCGAAGCGCAACTAAACTAAAGTGCCCGCCGGCAGCATAATGAAATTTTTGCAAAAAGCTTTGTCAGCATTTTTTTTTTTTTTATTTTGCGCTGCAACTGAAATCTAAATAATTTCACATGCACACTTCTCTCTCTCTATCGCTGTCTCTCTATCTCTCTCTCTCTCTCTATCCCTCTTTTTTCTCTCTCTTACTATTTACCTATCCCTCGCTTACTCTGCAACATATCCTACTAGCTGGCATTTAAAAGTTTCTCTTGTCTTACAACACTTCTAAACGTTTTTAGTCAATTGTTTGCGCATATAAACGAGGCGTATGCGCAATAATATTACATATACGCCATTTATTTAATTCAATTAATTTAATTTACTAATTTGCTAAGTGCAATCAACAAATTTTCTGCTCAACATTCACACATAAAAATAAAATTGTTTTTGCTAAACTTTACAAATTCAATTGCCACAGAAAAAAAAAAAACACTTTGAGGCATAAGAACAAAGAGAATGTTGCAAGTTTTGCTAATTTTTTAATTAAATAAATAATTAAATGATTTTCAAGTTATTCATTTATTGCTGAAATATAATTGAAAATAGTATAAAAAATTTTTAATTTATTTTCATTTAATTTTATTTTATTTTTTATTTATATTTTTTGCTTTATTTTAAATTTCTTTGTATTTATTTTAATTTAAATTTAATTTTATTAAATATTTTTTTTTAACTTCATTTTTTATTTATTTTTTAAAATTTGTTTTTTTTTTATTTTAATTTATTTTTATTAAATAATTTTTATTTATTTTTTTTTAAATTAAAATTTATTTAATATTATTTTATTATTTATTTCATTTAATTTTAATTTTAA
The DNA here is from genome assembly GCA_037044475.1 of Zaprionus obscuricornis. NCBI lineage: Eukaryota > Metazoa > Arthropoda > Insecta > Diptera > Drosophilidae > Zaprionus > Zaprionus obscuricornis. The sequence continues at coordinate 10,862 of JBAMBR010002828.1, forward strand.
TTTAATTTTTTTTTTTAAATTTTTTTTTTAAATTGTATTATTTTAATTTTATTAAATATTTTTTTTTACATTTTTTTTAATTTAATTTCATTAAAATTATTTGATTATTTATTAAATTTAATTTTATTTTAATTTAATTATTTTTTTCGTTATTTTAATTTTCTTTTAAAATTGTATTTATTTTAATTTTTATTTTTTTTTATTAAATATTTTTTTTTAGTTAATTTTTTTTTTAAATTTATTTTCTTGTTTTTGTAATATAATTTTTGTTATATATTTAATTATTATAAAATTTAATTTAATTTATTATATTTTACTAAAAATTCATAAATACAGCGTAATTTGCAGTTGAGCAGCTTTTCTGCAGTATATTTTTATACATATCTTTTCTTCTCCCTCTCCCTCTGGCTCTCTTTCTGTTTCTGACTCTTTTTTTCCTCCCTCTTAGTCTTTTTTTTTGTTTCATATTTTCATTCGGCAATTTGCTAGGCAATAATAACATTTCTCTCTCTCTCTCTCTCTATCTCTCTCTCTGCCGTGACCTGTGACCCCATTTGCAGTTGCAGTTGCCATCGCCCCGAGTGTCTGTGTGTCTGAGTGGCAACAATTGCAATTTATTGTTGTTGTTGTTGATGTTGCTGCAGTTGTTGCCAATGATGCCTTAACGCTGCGAAACACAAAATGAGAATTTCAGTTTCATTTGCAACTGTTGTTCAACTCTTCAAACCGCACACACAGCACACACATACACCTCTCACATTCTGCACCCCCCCCCCTACCTCCATTTAACCCGTTAGCTTCCCCTATGAGCCTGACAGTTTGCCAGTGTTTTTTTTTTTTTTTTGCTCTGTGCTGCAGTTTTGTTGTGCTCGCTTGCCGCTAGGCGAAAGTTGAGAGTGCATTTCATTTGTTTGCTTGTCTTGCTGCTGTTGTTGTTGCTGTTTGTTTGATGTTGCAACTGTTGCAGCTCGACTTGCACTGTAATTTGATTCGTTTTGCTCTATTGTTGCCACAACAGTTTTCGAATTTTTTTCGAATTTTTTTTTTGGTCAGCTGAGCTTTGTATATTTGTCATTTGCTCATCTTGCCTCTGCGGCCTCTGCAACTTTAAACTAATTAATTTTGCTACTACTACTGTTGCTGCTGTTGCTCTGGTTGCATGTTGCATTGATTGAGAAGCAAGTCTCAGATTTCACAGCTGGTAAAAAAAAAAAAAAAAAAGTGTAACACGAAAATTCATTTCTGTCAAAGTTCCAATGGGAATGTTGTTTGTTGTTTACGTTGATTCAACAAGAGATTCCGTTAGCTGTCAATTGTGTGTGTTGAGTGTGTGTTGTCTGTGTGTGTGTGTGTTGCACTCTGCGCATGTCCTACGCATAAGCAAAGATTTATTGCTTTTGGCCTGCTAAGCTTGAAATTAATGTACTTCACAGTTGAGTTTAGCAGCTGCCAAAAACGAACCTAAAGATTAGCGTAGCACTGCTTGTCGTTCTCCTACTCCTTCTCTCTGTGCTGTGTGTGTGTGTGTGCTTGCTGATGTGGGTTGCGGCTGTTTGTGTTGCGTCCTAATGAAGTTGTTAATGCGTGGGCGTCCGTTCGAGATGAATGTGAATGCCAATGTGCCTGCGTGTGTGTGTGAGAGTGTCAGTGCGAGTACTTGAGCCTGCACTTACGCTTAGACCCAAAATATACACGAAAATCTAATAAGACGCTTATGTCTCTGTTTTGTCGCTGCCTGTCTCTGCTTGACTTTGCCTGTCTCTGCATGTCCATGCATGTCTCTCTGTATTTGTCTGTGTGTGGGTTGACCATAGCATTCACACCCTTTCGAGTGGCTGTCAGCCTGTGGCATGTATGTATGTCGCACTGCTGACGTTGAACATTAGCCAGGCGACAGGCATACTAAGCCAACAGAGAGTTAAAGTGTGTGAGAGAGAGAGATGGAGATAGCAGCAATTTAGCAAGCACTGTGCACGCCTAAAAAAAAAAGGAGGGAAGCAAATGAAACTCAACTGCTTTATGTATGCTGCACAGCCTCATGCTGCTGCCCGCGCGCCTCTCTCTCTCTCTCTCTCTCTCTTTCTCTCTTACTAGCTCTATCTGCGTGTCCACTCAACAAAATTTTATTGCGCTGTTTTTCTGTTGCCTCTTTTCGGATTTTTTATTTTATTTGTGCGTTTTGTACTTGCAGCGCAAAAGTATAGTTACGATTTTTGGCGTTCCTTCGCTTTCCAACTCAACACTTCAAGGAAAAACTTTCTTTTTTTCTTATTTTTTTTTTAGGGTTCGATTCCATGACAATTTTTTTTCGCGTATGTCTCCATTTGCGCTGCTGTTTTGCTGTTGTTGTTGTTTTTATTTTGTGCTGGGCAAGCGTTTATTTTTATGTTCATGCTTGATTGGATCGTAAAACTTGTCTCTGTATATGTGTGTGTGTGTGTGTGTGTAGCAAGTAGCGATGGGAGTTGGCAGCAAGTAGTAAGTAGCTAATCATGCGTACAGCACATAAATAACTCAAGTCTATACTCTATTAATCGTGCAACGTCGCTAGACGCTACTCGCTAGTCGCTAGTAAATTGAACCTGGATTAGCTTTAATTAGTTTCTTAGCTATACACTTTTGCAGTGGCTATATTAAGTTTGTAATGGACAGAAGCAGACATAGCTCTG
>JBAMBR010002830.1:0-57382 GCA_037044475.1 Zaprionus obscuricornis
GTCTTTAACAATACTTCGCATATCTCTAAGTCTCCAAATTGTCATTAGAAACAAATAATAATTTAAGAAAAGTAATAATATGCAATTAGTTAAAGCTTAATGTACTAGTAATAACAACTATTATTTAATCGCCTTCATTTAAAAAGAAAATACTGCAAAAAAAATAAAACAGGAATATTTTATTGCAATTCTGCATGCCAAACATACATTTAATAGCACAAATGCTAAAAAGTAATTTGAATGCTTTAAAAAGTAAAATTCAACTATTTTTGCCAGTCTGGCAACCTTCTGCGCAGCTTTAAGTCAAGCTTTACAAACGAGCAATAGATGGCGCTAGCAGAGTTGTTAGACAAGTCTTAGCAGCTGTATAAAACGTATAAAAAAATGCTTTAAATGCCGTTTAACGTTTAAATGAATTACTTGACAATTAAAGCACATTTTTGTTTTTTACGTAGGCTACTTAAACTGTAATTGATGTAGAGTTAACTGTTTAATTTATTTCATATTTTTATTGAGCAATTAATCGCAGCCCTTTATAGTGGAGTCGCGAGTCGATCAAAAATTTAACTTTTGCATGCAAAATATTATTTTTATTTATGAAGAGTAATAAAAAATTATTTTTTTTTATTAAAATTACAAAAAATTGCTCTATATTTTTTTTATTATTATTTATATTATTATTATTATTTATTATTATATTATTTATATTATTATTATTTATATTATATTATTATTTATATTATTATAAATCTCTGAGTTTTCTTTAAGAATAAAATACATATAAATGTCTAAATTGTCATGTATTTGGCAATGTGTGACCTTGATAGCAATGAATCTAAATATATGTATAAAAGTCTTTCAAGCCAAATACAATTATTAATAATTACTCAAATATTTATGCTGTCAGAATTAAGCAGTCGCGATGACAAAGCAGAGTGCTTAAAAAAATATATATATAAATATATATATAGGCAGAGAAATTCGTACATTTAATTGAAGAATCAAAGCAAAAAATAAAATACGCAATAATTAATTATCAATAAAAAAAAAATCAAATGAAAAAATGCCAAGAAATAATTGTTAACGGTTTCGTCGATATCTTTTTGTACACGTATTGTATTATTTTTTGTTGTTGTTGCTGTTGTTGCTGCTGCTGCTGTTGTTGTTGCTGCTGCTGCTGTTATTGTTATTGTTGCTATGTAAATATTTGCGGAAGAAATTTGCATAATTTTGCAGTGGCTCGTGTCTCACAATGTTCGTCAGCTATCGACAGTGTTCGGTAACTTGCAGACCACAGCTCGGCTGCTGTCAGCTTCCAGCTCGAGGCTTACGAGCATACAGCTCACAGTTCGCACAGCTAGCAGCAATGTTGAGGCATTTGCAGTAAAGATAATAAACCAAATCAACAAGCTACAATTTTGCATATGATTATGATAGTGTGTGAATATAAACGTATATTTTTATATTGATTGTGATACGACAAGCTAAACAATGGCAGCTAACAAATTAAATCAACTCAAAATCGAAACGTATCGAAATAATTTATTTGGCCGGAAGAACTATCAAATGCTAACATTGCGTATGAGTGATATTTTCGCATATGTTAACAAATTTTAAGAGTTAGTGACAGCTACAATATGCGATGAGCTACTACAGTCACAAAAGGCCTACAATAAAAAAATACAGATATATATATATATGAAACACTTTTATTTTCAATTTTTATTATTATTTATATTTAATTTTATCTAATTTAAACAAACTTGAAAATTAATTCACAATTCACTCGTCAATCTGGACGAGTTTTTTTTTTTTATATTTTTCTACAAATTTTTTTTTGGCAAATAAACGCAAAAGCATAACAAGGCAGAGGGTCAAGTTCAATTTGCCGGTGACACAGTTATACAAGCACAAGTTGAACCTCATATGACCCCAGCCCCGCCGCAACATGAGTAAAATTCAAAGCTTAACGTTTAATACAAAAAAAAAAATTCGAGTTGAAATCGTTTTGCAAAGCATTAGTTAACCTTAAACATGACCCGGAAATAACATTGATTATCAATGATATTGTTGTGCTTCTTCTTAAACTTAAGAATTGAAGAATCATAGCATTAAAGATATGAAAAATCAAAAGAATTAAAGAATTGAGCCCTGGGCCTTTAGAATTCATATGTAAATGAACAAAATGATATAATAATTTTCAACAGGTTTTTGTTTTCTTTCTTCTTCAACTTTATCTTTATCTTATGTTCAGCGGGCAAGTGTCTCCTTGAATAAAATGAAGGAAAAAAAAATCGAAAAAAAAACGGAATTAACGGAACTCAATAGACGCCAAAAAATACTAAGATATGTTGACATTGAAAATACATAACGATTTTCACTTAACATTCAATTTGTACTTTATAGACTATATATAGTGTTGTATAGTGTTCAAATCATACATATATATCATATACATATATACGTATATATATATATATATATATAGTTATATATGTAAAAATGCAGTATGCGTGCTGCATTCTTTGCTGATACATACATATTCATTTTTTGGGGAGGCCTAGAAAAAATAGCTTATGCTTAATGTGTGTAAAATTGAATGTAAAACAACATGAAAGAAATAAAAAAAATAAAAAAAATACATTGTAAATTATGTAAATAGAACAACGATTTACAATTTAAAATACAATTAAAAGAATAATTTTTGCATGCTTAGCTATTCTTATATGAATATTAATGTGATTTACAATATATATATATATATATATATATATATGGCTTGCACATATGTATTCTCTTAGCATTTAGCTCTTAGCACTCTTAAGCGAGCAATATCATAATTATATAGTAGCACATAATAATTATGAAAAAGAATTTATGAATTTTTTTTTTTCTTTTTTTTTTGATTTTTTTCAATATACAAATATTGAAAACGTTAGCAACAAAATAATTTAATAATTCAATTAAAATGCAAGCAACTATTTCAAATATAATAATAGCCGGCGAAATAAAAAAAAAAATAATAATAATAATAAATATAGCAAGAGAATGAAACAACAACAGCAACAAGAGCTAGAAGAAGTTAACATAAGCCAAAAGCTGTTGTCATTATAATTATCAATAAAGACAGAGAGAGAAAGAGAGACAGAGTGAGAGAGAGACAGCGAGAGAGAGAGAGAGAGAGAAAAAACGAGACCAGCTTAAACTATACGCAGCTTCCAAAGAACATTAAAACAAGCAGATGAGCTACAACAACAGCAGCAGCAGCAACAGCAACGATCGAAAAACGATCAATAACAACAACAGCAACAACAAGAAGAAGAAACAGAAGAAGAATAACAATAATAATCGAGAAACGATCGGCAACAAAAAAAAAAACAACAAGAAGCAGAAGAAAAAACACACATGAGTGTGGACCCCGCAACAAGTCTATGCGCTGAGGGAAGCTTAAATCCAAAAAAAAAAAAAAAAAAAAAAAACCTATAGACAAAATTTTTATACATAGCAGCGCACAAATCAGCGTAGCAGTTCAGTACGCGTACAAGTCTCGTGGGTAGCGGATGCTAACAGAGGTCTCTTTCCCTTAATACTACTACTACTACTACTACTAGTAGTACTACAACTACTAGAAATAATCATAAAATCATAAAATTAACAAAAATCAAAAGAAGCAGCAACAGCAGCAGCAAGAGTTTATGCTTGCTGTAGTTAAAGTTAAAGAAGAAGTAAAATCATTTGTCATGTTTGCTGTTTAGCATTAAGAGCAGTCACTGCCATTTTGTTGTTGTTATTGCTGCTGCTGCTGTTGCTGCCGCTGCTGCTGCTGCTATAAATTAAGTGTACGGCGGCAAGACTGTGACGTTTGACTGTGAATTGCGACAGGTGCTTGTTGTGCTCGACAAAATATTTTTATGTATCTATGTATTTGTGTCTATTACACACACACACACACATACATAAAAGACTTTTTCTGCTTGCCCAAAAAAAAAAGTGCATAAAATAATAAGGATAAAAAAAAATCAAAAAAATCAAAAAATTTCGAATAATTTTTTATAATTTTTTATATTTTGTGTGTTTTGTAAATTCAAAAAATTTGATTTGTCAAAGTGTATTACGTGCTGCTTCTTGCTATTTTTTAGTTTTGTTAGCTCTTGTCACTTGCATGCTTAATGATTTTGTATTAAACTACATTTAGCACTTTGAGTTTAAGAGTTTAAGCATTGTAATTATTATTATGCAAATCATATGCAAAAATCCATTTATCTCTCTTTATATATTTTAAGTAAGTGTCAAAAGGTTTTTACTTCAAGGTCATTCAACTTTACAACAACAACAACAAAACATTCTTACGAAACTTGCGCAATGAAAAAAAAAAATACAAACTCTCGCTGTCTCTCTCTCTCTTTCTCTCTCTGTCTTTATTGATAATTATAATGACAACAGCTTTTGGCTTATGTTAACTTCTTCTAGCTCTTGTTGCTGTTGTTGTTGTTTCATTCTCTTGCTATATTTATTATTATTATTATTATTTTATTTTATTTTTTTTTGTTTGTTTTGCCGGCTATTATTATATTTGAAATAGTTGCTTGCATTTTAATTGAATTATTAAATTATTTTGTTGCTAACGTTTTCAATATTTGTATATAGAAAAAACTCAAAAAAAAAAAATAAAAAAAAATAAAATATAAAAAAAAATTCATAAATTCTTTTTCATAATTATTATGTGCTACAATATAATTATGATATTGCTCGCTTAAGAGTGCTAAGAGCTAAATGCTAAGAGAATACATATGTGCAAGCCATATATATATATATATATATATATATATATATATATATTTTGTAAATCACATTAATATTCATATAAGAATAGCTAAGCATGCAAAAATTATTCTTTTAATTGTATTTTAAATTGTAAATCGTTGTTCTATTTACATAATTTACAATGTATTTTTTTTTTTTATTTCTTTCATGTTGTTTTACATTCAATTTTACACACATTAAGCATAAGCTATTTTTTCTAGGCCTCCCCAAAAAATGAATATGTATGTATCAGCAAAGAATGCAGCACGCATACTGCACTTTTACATATATAACTATATATATATATATATATATACGTATATGATGTATATATATATATATATGTATGATTTGAACACTATACAACACTATATTTAGTCTATAAAGTACAAATTGAATGTTAAGTGAAAATCGTTATGTATTTTCAATGTCAACATATTTTAGTATTTTGGCGTCTATTGAGTTCCGTTAATTCCGTTTTTTCCGTTTTTTTTTTCTTTCATTTTATTCAAGGAGACACTTGCCCGCTGAACACAAGATAAAGCTAAAGTTGAAGAAGAAAGAAAACAAAAACCTGTTGAAAAATTATTATATCATTTTGTTCATTTACATATGAATTCTTAAGGCCCAGGGCTCAATTTTTTAATTCTTTTGATTTTTCATATCTTTAATGCTATGATTCTTCAATTCTTAAGATTAAGAAGAAGCACATCAATATCATTGATAATCAATGTTATTTCCGGGTCATGTTTAAGGTTAACTAATGCTTTGCAAAACGATTTAAACTCGAAATTTTTTTTGTATTAAACGTTAAGCTCTGAATTTTACTCATGTTGCGGCGGGGCTGGGGTCATATGAGGTTCAACTTGTGCTTGTATAACTGTGTCACCGGCAAATTGAACTTGACCCTCTGCCTTGTTATGCTTTTGCGTTTATTTGCCAAAAAAAAAAAATTTGTAGAAAAATATAAAAAAAACTCGTCCAGATTGACGGGTGAATTGTGAATTAATTTTCAAGTTTGTTTAAATTAGATAAAATTAAATATAAATAATAATAAAAATTGAAAATAAAAGTGTTTCTGTATATCTGTATTTTTTTTTATTGTAGGCCTTTTGTGACTGTAGTAGCTCATCGCATATTGTAGCTGTCACTAACTCCTAAAATTTGTTAACATATGCGAAAATATCACTCATACGCAACGTTAGCATTTGATAGTTCTTCCGGCCAAATAAATTATTTCGATACGTTTCGATTTTGAGTTGATTTAATTTGTTAGCTGCCATTGTTTAGCTTGTCGTATCACAATCAATATAACAATATACGTTTATATTCACACACTATCATAATCATATGCAAAATTTTAGCTTGTTGATTTGGTTTATTATCTTTACTGCAAATGCCTCAACATTGCTGCTAGCTGTGCGAACTGTGAGCTGTATGCTCGTAAGCCTCGAGCTGGAAGCTGACAGCAGCCGAGCTGTGGTCTGCAAGTTACCGAACACTGTCGATAGCTGACGAACATTGTGAGACACGAGCCACTGCAAAATTATGCAAATTTCTTCCGCAAATATTTACATAGCAACAATAACAATAACAGCAGCAGCAGCAACAACAGCAACAACAACAACAACAACAACAACAAAAAAATAATACAATACGTGTACAAAAAGATATCGACGAAACCGTTAACAATTATTTCTTGGCATTTTTTCATTTGATTTTTTTTACATTTTTTTTTATTGATAATTAATTATTGCGTATTTTATTTTTTGCTTTGATTCTTCAATTAAATGTACGAATTTCTCTGCCTATATATATTTATATATATATTTTTTTTAAGCACTCTGCTTTGTCATCGCGACTGCTTAATTCTGACAGCATAAATATTTGAGTAATTATTAATAATTGTATTTGGCTTGAAAGACTTTTATACATATATTTAGATTTATTGCTATCAAGGTCACAAGTTGCCAAATACATGACAATTTAGACATTTATATGTATTTTATTCTTAAAGAAAACCCAGAGATTATAGATATTTATATATAAATAATAATAAAAAAAAAAATATAGAGTAATTTTTTGTAATTTTAATAAAAAGAAAATAATTTTTTATTACTCTTTCAAATTTAAAAAAAAAAAAATTTTGCATATAAAAGTTTAATTTTTGATCGACTCGCGACTCCACTACAAAGGGCTGCGATTAAATGCTCAATAAAAATATGAAATAAATTAAACAGTTAACTCTACATCAATTACAGTTTAAGTAGCCTACGTAAAAAACAATAATGTGCTTTAATTGTCAAGTAAATCATTTAAACGTTAAACAGCATTTAAAGCATTTTTTTATTCGTTTTATACAGCTGCAAAGACTTGTCTAACAACTCTGCTAGCGCCATCTATTGCTCGTTTGTAAAGCTTGACTTAAAGCTGCGTAGAAGGTTGCCAGACTGGCAAAAATAGTTGAATTTTACTTTTTAAAGCATTCAAATTACTTTTTAGCGTTTGTGCTATTAAATGTATGTTTGGCATGCAGAATTGCAATAAAATATTCCTGTTTTATTTTTTTTGCAATATTTTCTTTTTAAATGAAGGCGATTAAATAATAGTTTGTTATTACTAGTACATTAAGCTTTAACTAATTGCATATTATTACTTTTCTTAAATTATTATTTGTTTCTAATGACAATTTAGAGACTTAGAGAAGTATATGCGAAGTATTGTTAAAGACTTTGATAGATGTAAGGCGTCAGTCAACTCTTGATAAGCTTTGTATGTGTGACTGTTGTTAAGTAGTTAATATGTTGAACTATGTATAAAGCAATGTTGAAGTCATTGCACTAAAATTAAACAGCTTTAAGAAAAAAAAAACGCACATCTTCAATTACATATAAAAATGACAGTTTTTGTGTCAACATAATGCATTATGTCGCATATTAAACTTGTTTCCAAGCAAGCACGGAAATGCCCAAGACAATAGACAATATGGTTATAACTCAGTTAAATTATAACATGCCGTTTAATAATTTAGCGCCTAGTGATCGCAACCTCAAAGCTATCATTTTTATTTTATTTTATTATTATATTTTTTTTTTTTTTTGTATTTTTGCTTTGCGGCTAATCGAAACCAGCGAAATACCGTTGAGGCTTTGTCTGCCCTTGCCAAAAACTTGTTTAACGTTGAAAGCAGAAAAAAAAACCAACAACAAAACAAAAAGATTAGTATAAAGCAATAACAACAACAACAGCAACAACAAGAGAGATGAAAATATACTTCCGTTTCCTGATCGAAGCTAAGAAGTTAAGCAGCTGATAAATCGACAAACAGTTAGACGCTTCATCGTCTTACTACACGTGTGTGTCTCTCTGTCTCTGTGTGTGTGTTTATCTATTGAAACTGTATAGCGCCTGACTGTTAGCTATTTAGTTAATTAGTTAATAATTAAACATTTGATATTCTATATACAACAATTTTCATAGTCTTGCTTTTTTTTGCGTTTCAATTTTTTTTTTTTCTTTTTTTTGCTAAACAATCTTTTGGCTTAATTGTGTTGCTGGCGAAACAAAAAACTCACATATTGTATAACACTCAGTATGTCAAGTTCAAAGCTAAATAAATTTTTAATTGCTGAGCTGAAGACGCGCCGTCTGATGACGATCTATTCTTAGTTGAATTATAATTTCAAGCATATTAATTCAACATACAAAATATAAAATTTCAAGTTCAACTTTTGTTACGTTACGGGTTAAAATGTTGCCAAGAACATTTCCAGTTTTTTTTTTAGTCTCCTTCTTAGTTTTTTTTTTTTTAGGCTTTTTTGCGCTTCTGTTTATGATTTTTGTCTTCAGCTGTAGGGGATTTTTTTATTTAATTTAATTTTTTTTTTTTTTTTGCGGAGTTTAGAATCTTGTCCGGTTGTTGCTCCGTCATGACGCGATTCTGTACTTTGACTGGTCTCAAAGTCAAAAAAAAATGTTCGTCTACATGACGTAGTATTCAACTATTAGATTCATTTCACACACTCAGACATATTCAAATTGTAAGCGATTCATTTTTTTTTTTTTATTTTGGGAAGATATTTTGTTGATATTTGATTAAATGATTAGCATTTTTTTGGGGCTTGTACATGGCCATTGAAACATTTAGTCAAATTAGTAAGTGTCTGGATATTGTTTAGTTGACCATCAGTTATAGCACATGTGAATGTGCATAATCATGTTGCGGTCAATTCTCTTCTACCATATTATTATTTACTATTACGGATATGCTACTGATTCTTTAGGCTACCCCCACTGAAGCTTATCATGGGGATTACCTAACATATATTTCTCAGTTTATGCTAACAATTAGCAACATTCAATGTGTGAATCTTTTGCCAAAAATAAAAAAAATAAATAACAACTAATATTTGAAACTTGTAGATACTCTATCTTAACGCTAGGCATTTATTATTATTATTATTTGATTGATTTTTTTTTCATATAATGATGATGCAGCGATATGTGATGTGAAGAAAAGTATTTTATGCTCTTCTAGTTATAGCGTATAAAATCTGTCAAATTTTTGTGATTTGTCAACAAATGAAAGTTCATGGCAGCCGTATAAGACGAAAATCGTTGGTATTAATGTTTAAATTGAAATTTTATTTATTATTTGTTTATTTATTTTTTTTTGTTTGTTATTATTATTTGTTTATCATATAATGGCAATGATTTTTTATTTATTTTCAAATGTTTATTTATAACCTTGCAAAGGATAGACGAAATATTTGTTACCAATTTAATGAATCATGACTTGAGCTAACTTTGATTTTATATTTAAGAATAAAATATAAAAAAAAATTATTATTAAAAATAAATAATTATAAAAATGAAAATTCTATTTCTATTTAATTTTTTTTATATTTTTTATTTATTTATTAAATAAAATTAATTGAGTAAATGCTAGGTCGAGCATGTTCAGCTAAAGCATTTATATTTATTAATTTTATTAATTAATTAATTTTAATTATTAATTTAACTAAATTATAAAATTAATCAATTTGATATTTAAAATGCATCGCAAATTACGAAAACTTTCAAAAATTTGTCATTAATATTTACAAGTATTTGCTAAGCAGACAATTTACATTAGTTAAATGTAAACGACCAGCATATACTTAGCACTAAAATTAAGTAATTTCTATAAAGTTTGTTTAATTGAAATATAAAATTAATAAATTTATAAATATATAAAATATATTTACAACTTAATTAATTTATTTTTTATCGCTGCTGTGATACACGAATTAATACAAATTTTATGCAAGTGAAATAACTTTCATTTCAATAACTTCGACTTGTCGCGTATAATAATTATTTAATTACAAACGTACTGCACAATAATAATATCAGATGAACAAAGCTTAACAACAGCCAGACAACAGCTCAATGACTTTCAAAAGTTTCCGTTATCAATAATGAACGGCAATAACAACAACAACAACAACAACAACAACAACACAGCGACATAGTGTTCAGTGTTCATGTGTTAAATTCTATGTTTTGATCTCGCACTAGTATTATAGTTACGGCACCTACGCCCTTTGACGGTCACGTTTTGCTAATTAAATTAGAAATCTAATGATTTTTTTTTTTTTTAATTAAATATGCTTGCTAATGAGAGTTATTAAACATTATTTTGGCAATTGTTTTTTATACCCTACACATACATATTATATGAAGGGTATGTTACATTTATAGAGTTCTGGTAGAGATTATTAGGTGAGATTGTGTTTTAGTCTGTCTATCAATTCTTCTATTAGTGCTTCACTCCATCTATCAGTCCTGCTCGCTTTTCTTATTATTTCTCTGGTAGTCCTGCTGGTAGTCCTGCTGGTACTCCTGCTGGTAGCCCAGGTGGTAGTCCTGTTGGTAATCCTCTTCAAAGTACTGTTCACAGTCCTCCTGCTGAGACTCCAGGTAGTCCTTTTGGTAGTTCTCCTTTTGGGTCTCCTAGTGGTCCACCGGATGTTCTTCCTGCTGAGCCTTCTGGTCGTCTACCAGGCGGTGATTTACATGTTGGTCCCCTTGGTAGTCCTTCTGCTGGACCTCATGGTACTCATCCTAGTAATCCACCTGCTGGTCCACTTGATAATCCATTTGGTAAACCTCTTTGTAGTCCTTGTGGTAGTCCTTCTGGTTGTCATTCTGGTAGTTCACCAGCTGGTGTTCCTTCTACCACACCTGCTGCTTCATCTGGTCCTTCACTTGCTGGTCCTCCCGGTAGTCCTCCTGCTAGGCCGTCTGGTATTCGTTCTGCTGGGCCTCCTAGCAGTCTACCTGCAGGACCTTACTCCGTAGCGCTCCTGGTCGTCTAGACAGGTGCTGTTCCTGGAGGATCCACATATTGGTCCCCCTGGTAGTCCTTCTGCTGGACCTCATGGTAGTCCTCTTGCTAGGTCTCCTAGTTATCTACCTGTTGGTCCTCCTAGTAATCCTTCATGGTAGCTCTTCTGGTAGTCCTTTTGGTAATCCTTCTGGCAGTCCTTCTGGTGGTCTTTCTAGCAGTCCTTCTGATAGTCGTTTGGTAGTCCTTTTGGTAGTCCACCAGCTGGTGCTGCTTGTAGCACACCAGCTACTTCTTCTGGTCATTCACTTCCTGGTAGTCCTTGTAGTCCACCTACTTGTCCTCCTTCTAGTTCTTCTGTTAATTTATCATGCTATCAGACAACTATCAAAGTTAACACACTTTGGCTTCTACATACCAAAAGCAGATTATATTAACAGATTTTACATGCCACAAGTGGATCCGGGAATTTTACAGTCGAATGCATTTTATTTCAATTTTTCCAATGGCTTCAAATATTTCGATTGATTGATTAGAAGTTTATTAGGCATCGTATAATGACGTGGCATTTTTTTTTTTTCTTATTTTAAATCGCAATCACAAATTTTTTATTTAGCTGCTAATATATCATAAAATGAATATGAAATCTAGAATTTGCTAAAACTATCATCAAATATTATAAATTAATTGATATTCAATTTGAATGCAGCTGACTTTTAACAGCTGACAAAATACACTACCTTGGATATTAATCAAAATATTGAATACAGCAAAAAGGAAAAAAAATAAATAAGAAAAAGAAAAAGAAATACTAAATTTTTGGTTATGAGTCAAAAATAGTTTGCCATTGACTAACTGGAGCTTACTAAGCGACAACTTAATCGTTTTGACTAAAAAAAAAAATTTCTGCACATGTGTCTATGTAGTAAACAGTATATTTATCATCGAACTTGGACTTGGACTTGGATTTGGTGTTGGACTGCTGTGAGTTCACAACAATGAATAAACTAGTATTTAACTTCCGACTGCCGCTATATCAAAAATATTACCTAGACCTAGACCGTGAATTACTATGCCGGCAATTTGATGTCAAAACTAACTTATCTCACATATCGCTTGCTAATACATTGACTATGCATACTACGGCATATTGAATTTTGTTTTATTGTTTTAAATTTTAATTTGATTTTTTTTTTATTCTGCTCATTATAAAAACCGTTAGTGAAGTTAGTGACAAAAGCTGATTGCAATGTCATCCTTACGTCATTGAGCTCAGTCGCAATGTTTTGTTGCCCTAACATGGTCAAAATAATCATTTTGTTGCTTGTACAGAGGTCGAGCGCAGTTTCAAGAATAATTTTTCAGCGTCTCGTGTTTGTGTGTGTGTTAAAGAGCTCTATAAAAAATGGTTCTCTGTAATATACGAAGACAGCTTTGTCATATTGTCACAGACACATTTCAATGGCATAATTAAACATTTTTTTTTTTTTTTTTATTTACATAAAATGAGAAAAACACTTCAACTATCTCGGCCTCGTCGAACTTTGTCGATCACTGCACGTGCCTTCTGCTATACAAATATACAAGTATTAATAAAATACTAGAAATAACATACAACATATACAAGTTACTACTACAAAGGGTTTATTTATCTAATGTTTTTTTTTTTTTTTTATTTTTTGTTTTATCACGACTATTTGAAAATTTAATTTTTATCTTGTCAAATTCATAGAGCACTGATCTAAACTAAATCAGATCCGGTAACATTTTATATTAGTCAATATAATTCTGGATATATATGTACGTACACATCTACAAACTCATCAATATTTAAATATTCATCAAGGGTGTCAAGCATCTTGGCTTGGAGACATCCAAAGTTTCAAGCGAAAATATGAATGAAGAGCTAAAAATATATAAAAAATTTAAGCTAAACAAAAGTCAATAGTTAAGGAACAGACATTATTATACAATATTCTGGTTTCATCTTTTTATTTTTTTGTATTATTTAGATTTTGTTTGTTAAGCACAGTGGTACAAAATATGCTGCATTTGTTATATAATATATATATATATATATATATATATATATATATATTTTTTTTTTGTGTAATAATTTAACAAAATTTTATATTAAGAATTTTTTTAATAATTTAACAAAATTTTTTATTAAGAATTTTTTATTAAATTTTTTTTAATATATTTTTTTTCTAAGAAAATATTGAAAATTTTGCCACAATTCTCTGACATCATTTTTTTATTTTTAAATATTTATTTTTTTAGTTAATTTATTAAACAATTCTTTAATATTATAATAATTTTTTTTTTTTTTAAATATTTTTTTTATTTGTAAAATTTTTGCAGGCAATTAAAATATTAAAAAAAAATTGTATAGAAAATATTTTTTTTTTATCAGTTAATTTATTAAAATTTTTGTTATTATTATTATTATTTTTTTAATATAAATTTTTTTTTTATCTGTAAAATTTTGCCAGACAGTTGAAATATTAAAAAAAATTTTATAGAAAATATTTTTTATCAGTTAATTTATTAAAAAATTCGCTGTTATTATTATTTAATTCGTACAATATTTAATTTTTATCTGTAAAATTTTGCCACACATTCAAAATATTAAAAAAATTATTTGATGTAATTTTTTTATAGATACAAATTTTTTTTTGTTAATTTATTAAAAAATTCTTTCATACAATTTTTTTTTTATTTTATTTGTCTCTAAAATTTTGCCACACAGTACCAAGTTCTATGAACTTGTTTCACATATCAGTTCAACAAAATTTAAATGTACTCAAAAATCAAGTATGAAATAAGCGTGCGACTTTCAATATAGAAGTTCCTATAAAATTTTAAACTTAAGCTTACGACAATTTATAGCTAATGAAGAGATATTTGTTTTTAGTGACTAAATATAAGAAATCAAAAATAAGTGAATGTTCTACACTTAAATTGCAAAGTGAGCAAAAAAAACTGTCAAATACTTTTCAAGCAAACAAAAAAAAAAAAAAAATTAAAAAATAAATAAATAAAAATGAAGTAAAATATTTACAAAAATTTACACATAAATGTTATAGTATGAAATTTCCAATCTCTGCATGATCATAATGTATATAATACTATATGTATTACTAGTAAATAAACATTAAAGGATAAACGATTTAATATGTTATTTTAATATAAGATAAAAAGAAAATAAATAACAATTTAAAGTTAAATAATTCTATAGATTTATATAGTTAATTATAGACTAGACATTAAATCAAAATTATGATAGTCTTACACCTTGCTATTAATCTATTAAATGCTGCAATTTTCAGGCAGTGATAATATCATTGAATTAGCAAATGCAACAATAACAACAAGAAAAAGCAACGAAAAATGCTGCAAAAAGTTGAATGCCATTTGCAACTTGTTAAAGCGTGTGCTCAGTGGGCCAAACGAAGCTTAGCTATGCTACACACACAAACACACGAAGATCGACAGAGAGCGAGAAAGAGAGAGATGCAGACAGTATATCGTTTTGTTGGCAAATTGAACGAAACTTCCGCCGTTCTGTGTGGATGTTAAAATAACGTTCGTTAAGTTTTTAGCCAAGCAGACTAAGCGATCTAGCTGCCTGTCTCTCTGCGCATGTGTGTGTGTGTGTATCTGCCGTATAAGTGTGCCTCACTGTCTGTCTGTCTGTGTGTTTTGTGTGTTGTGTACTGGGGGACGACGTACTCGTACTAGTTGCAAAGCGTTTGTCTGCGTCGGCGTCGCGGTCGCTGCTTGTGTGTGTGTTTCTGCTGCTTAAAAAAAAAAACTTTACTTTATCTTGTGATTGCTGAGAAGTTTTAGATTCAGTTGAGCATAAACATTTCTACGGTGCGGTAGTTGACTTGGTGGCTAAAATCAAAAAATAAAAAAAATAACAGATGCGTTCAATGCGTGGCTAAACTTTAATTTTCAATGAGACTAATAATAATTTTATTTAATTTTTTATAAATAAATAAATATATGCGTATAAATATAACAAGTGTTTGCTATATAAAAAAATAAAAAGCAAAAACAGTGTTAATGTGCTTAAGAATTGCCTAACGAAACATGTTGTATCCTGTATAAAATTGCTAGCATTTGATTACAAAAAAAAACATTTGAATAGCAAAAAAAAAAATAAATAAAAATATTGTAAAAAAAATCCTTAAAAAAAAAATAAACAACGATCAGCAAACATGACGATGAATTATTACAACAGCAGCACAAGATTCGAGATGGTCGTCGAGATAGCAAATATTGCACTTGATGAGTTCAAGACTCATCATATTACTCGCAACTATACGGGTCTGGTGCAGCGTTACTATCAGCTTGTCGAGGAGGATTACGGCGGTATGTCTAACGAGCAAACAGCGAACAAAATAAAATACAAAAAAAAAAAAACAGAAAACAGAAAGAAAGAAAAACTGCAATATGTTAATATGCATTTTTTTTTTATGGCACTTGCTGGCCGCCATATCAAATGTAGGCTATAAATCAAGTTAAGAAAAATATATATAAAAAAAATAAAAGTAATAATGACACAGCAGCAGCAACAATAAAAGGAATAAAAAAATAAAAATATAAATAAAAAAATAAATAAAATTCCCTCTGCGAGCAGTGCACGGCTTTCAACTGATGTCATTGTCAGTTTAGACTACGAGAAGTTAACAACAACAACAAGAAACTTCAGAAATCTCTTACAACTGAATCATCTGCAGTTTATTATGTTGTAAAATCTGCAAAAAAAAAATAAATTTATATATAAAAATATATATAAAAAAAAAAAATATAATGATGATTTTGCCATTTTTTTTATTTTTTTTTCTTTTTGCGTTACGCTAAGCAAAAACATAGCAAAAAGCGGAATGTCAAAAAAAAAAAAAAATTATGAATAAAACAAAAATTGACAAGCAATAGGACAGAGACAGCGCATTCAAGAGTGACAGAGAGAGTGAGAAAGAGATAGCTATATTTATATATATATAAAAATGAAACTTCTAGGACAATTAAAAAAAAGGTTTCTTGCTTTTTGTTGTTGCTGCTGCTGCTGCTTTTGTACTTAAATGCGACCTTGGCAATGCCAATTGTACTTCGAGTATTATTTTTTTGTTGTTTTTGACTTTTTTTTGTTTTCTTTTTTTTATTGTTGGTTTTTGGTTTTTTTTTTGACAATTATTAACGTAATTAAAATGTATTTACATAGTTCATCTTAAAGATTTTTATGACGCGACCGTCGTCATTTGTAGCTCGTTGCCCGTGTGCAACTGAGCATGTACAAAAAAAAATAAACATAACAACAACAATAGCAGCAATAGCAGCAGCAGCAGCAGCAACAAGTATGATTAATAATAACATTTTGCTATATATGCTGCATATATGACATATACGATATATATCTCAATGTATCTATATATATACATAGTTATATATATATATATCTGTAGTCGAACTTAATGTTTTGGTTTTTTATTTGAAAACGTGTTTACAGCAGTCTACACACACACACACACAATACTCATCTATACGCATTCTTGATTGCTGCTCGCGCGGGTGAAAAGTTCAATGGAAGGTAGCAGCAATTAAAAGCAATGCAAATAGTGTACACAGACAGACAGACAGACAGACAGAGAGACAGAAGTACACACGAAAAGACAGACAGACAGTCAGACTAACAGCGTGAGCCATGCATAAACAACAATAACAACAACAAATGCGAATGCCAAACAGTTCCAAGTTCGTAGCAAAAAGACAGCGCATAAAACAAAAAACATAAATTGTACAACAAATTCATTAAAAATTTAAAAACACCAAAAAAATATATATACATTTTTTTTTAAATTTTTATGAAGTCAAGTAGAAAAAAACTAAGTCAAAGGTAAACAGGAAGTTTTTTTTTTATTATAATTACCGGATATGAAAATGTAACTTTTAATGCATTACAAAACTGCAAGTTCTTAAAAAATTAATAAAAAAAAACCGAAATTAAAAATAAAAATTTTGTAAATGTAAATTTTATAATAAATAAAAAAAAAAATCAAAAATAAAAATTTTTGTAAATTTAAATTTTATAATAAATATAAAAAATATAAAAAATATAAAAAATACTAGAAATATCTTAAAAATAAAAATTTTTGTAAATGTAAATTTTGTAATAAATATAAAAAATATAAAAAATATAAAAAATATAAAAAATATAAAAAATATAAAAAATATAAAAAATATAAAAAATATAAAAAATACTAGAAATATCTTAAGAAAAATGCATTCAAAATTCGTATAAAAATTAAAAAAAAAAAAAAAATCTTTTTCTACTATAATATTTCTATAATTATTTCACTAAAAATAATTGACAGTCATAGAAAGTGAAATAAATATATGACAGCAGCAGCAGAAAGTACAAAATAAATCATAATAATTTTTTTTTTATATGAGTTTCAATTGCATAATTTCGATATATATATATATATATATATGAAGGTATATATAGTTATCAGTAGATATTCTTGCAACATTAACTATGTATGCTGACATAGCTATTACTTCACAGCATAGTACTAGCTGCTTAACTAAACTAAACTAAACTAATCAATAAGTATAAGTCGAAGTCTAATACATGTGCTCCATATCAGCATAAACAAGAAATTCCAGTTCAAATTTGTACTTTATGTTGTTAATGTTGCTGTCGTTATTGTTGCTGTTGTTTTAGTTTCATATGCATTAAACCCTAAAAAAAAAAATAACGAACTATCGAAAACAAAAAACCAGAAAGAAAACAAAAAAAAAATAAATTTCAATTTCTTAACATGTCGAAGATTTTATACGCTTTGCTAGCCTTTGCTTTAACTGATCGTTATACTACGATATTGTAGTTTGATTTATTTAAAATTTGGCCAATATACCTTGGACATTACTGAAATATAATACTTCAAGTTTCAGTCTGTTTGCTTGGCAAACAAAAAAAATTTGTCATACAAAAAGTCAATTTTTGAGCGCTCATTTCTATGGCAGCTTTGTAATATAATTTTTCCATTTAAACACAAAATGTAGCTAGCTGCTATAAGTCAGCAAATACTGTAAATTTCAGCCAAATATTTAACAAATCAAAAAAATTTCTCATATAAAAAAAACATAATATTCCAATGTTTGTTCCCATGGCGTATACTTGATATAGTCTTTAGCTAGAGCTGCGGCTCAAAAGAAATATCTATGACTTTTCATATGATTGAATGATAGACAGGCGAATATGGCAAGTCGGCAGTTCAAGCATATACAGTCGAGTCGCGATAATTCGTAACCCGTTAAATCGAAATCGAAAAATTCTCAATAATTCGTAAACATTTCTTGTTCCCTTGAAAAGAAATT
Source organism: Zaprionus obscuricornis (assembly GCA_037044475.1). Taxonomy (NCBI): domain Eukaryota; kingdom Metazoa; phylum Arthropoda; class Insecta; order Diptera; family Drosophilidae; genus Zaprionus; species Zaprionus obscuricornis. The sequence goes on from JBAMBR010002830.1 coordinate 18,524, forward strand.
CAATAAATAATTTGAAAATAATTCGAAATACTTCATAATTCGTAAAAAAATATGATCCACGTGCCATTTCGAATTATCGAGACTCGAGACTGTATAAAAAAAAATTTTTTGGGCTGCTGCAGCTTTTCCTTTTCTTGCTGCAAGTGTAATATGAAAATGATAGTTAAATGTCTAAAAATTTATTTGCAGTAAGTGAGCAATGATAGCAGCAAACTATTAAAAAACTATATATATATATATAAACAAATAATCAACAGCAAATAATGACAGCAACAACAACAGCAGCAGCAACAGCAGCAACAACAACAATAGCAACAACAACGAAAATTGAACAAATGCTGAACAAATGCTGAACAAGCATCGTAGCATCGGACAATGAAACCGGCAAATTGTTTTTCTGTAGCTGCTGTTTTTTTTTGCTGTTGCTGTTGCTCTTGCTGTTACTATAATTGCTATTGTTGTTGTTATTGTTGTTGTTGCTATTGTTAGTGCTTGTTATGTTTTTGCTGTTGCTGTTGCTGCTATTGTTGACCACGATTTCATTCATTCGTGCAAATTGGCATTTAGATTAATTCGTTGGATTAATTCAAACGTATAACGTAAAAACGTAAAGTGTTTTTTTGTTAATGGAAATGCCAATGAACATGACTAAAATAACTAAGAATTAACTATAACAAAATATAGACTATATAGTATTTTGTATTATAATTGTTATCGAATGTGTTAAATATTTTAATTTTGCTTAATTGTCATTTCTGTCTATATTTTTTTTTCAATTTTTGTGTAGATCCACGTGCCAAACGATTTCCACTTATGGAACATCCATTGTTTACATTTGGCCTGGTGGCAATATATTTATCCTGGGTATTATTGCTGGGTCCTTTATTTATGCGTGATCGCAAACCATTTCAACTACGTCGCACACTTGTCATCTATAATGCATTTCAAGTGCTACTCAGCGGTTATATGTTCTATGAGGTAAGCTTACTTTTTTTTGGCATGCAACTGTAGCTGATAATTTCATTAAAGATTTATGCTAATTTTATATGTTAATTAAATTTTTATTCTAATTTATTTTATTTTTTTTTTTTTGATTTTTCTTTTTAGCATTTAATGGCAGGTTGGTTGAATTACTACAATCTAAAGTGTCAACCGGTTGATTATTCGGATGGTCCTATGTCAAAGCGAGTAAGTTTTATCTATACTACAGATATATATATATATATATATATATATTGATAAATATATTTAGAACCAGTCTAAAAATTAAAAATTAAATGAAACTCTTCTAATTCTAAAATAAAATCTTTTGTATAACTCAAGGTTTTCTATTTTTTCTATTATTTTATTTTTTTTATTTTTTTTTTTTTATTTAATTTTTGTCTTCTTCTGCAACTGCCACTGCTGCTGCTGCTTCTTCTATATCAATTTGACGAATATTAATTGCAAATTGCTCTTTGCAATGTTCTCTCTATTTCCCTATTTCTCTGTCTCTCTCTCTCTCTCTCTCGCTCTCTTATCTAATTCCGTTTTCAACAAGTTCGTTGGCATATTCAATTTTTTTTTTCATTTTTATTTTTTTTTTTGCATATTTAATTTCTCTGCGCATGATTCATGTTTCAGTGTTTCGCTCAGTTTCAAGTTCACTTTATGTCCAAAAGCGCAAAGTTCATTTTCAGCCCAAAAAAAAAAAAATAAGAAACATTTAAATTTTAATTATAGACTTAAAACTTAAAGCTTAAACTTCAAAATTGGTCAATTTCGACAGCAGTTTTTGTGATTCTTGTTAAACTCTTTTTTTAGCTGAGGTAATTTGTTACGCCTTTCAATCTTATTGTTTTCATTTACTAAACAATTTGTTTATTCACACAACAATAACAATTACAATTACAATAAATAATTATAGTATATAAATTTATATATTTATATAAATATTAAAAAAAAAAAAATAATTTAAAGACTAAACAATTTTCAAAAAAAAAAAAAAAATTTAAATACATAATTTTCTGCCTATCAATTTGCTGCGCTTTATAAATCATAAAAAATAAAAAAAAATGTTAGTTAAATTTTTTCGACACGGAGCACAAAGTGCGTCACTTTAAAAATGTTGTAAACACTGCGCAACAACAACAACAGCAACAAGTGCAATCGAAAACATGCACAGCAACAACAACAATAATAATTAGACTTACAAGAAACTAGTCAAGGTTAGTTTTTGTGTTATGTTTTTCTTGTGTTTTCTTGTTGTTCACAGTCAAATTAACAACATAATCAAATAGTTTTTTTTATTTTTTTCTGGTTAAACGTGGCAACAATTTTCTCGCTGCATAGATCAATAGGCGGCGGCAGTCATAAACTTATGTGTAAACGAGCAAACAATTTGCACTGCGCTCTGACATTTGTTTAGCAAATAAAATCTTATGCTCAGCAAACATAGCTCATTGCCCCAAAAGCATAATCTTCTCCCCACACACACATATATATATAATTTTTTTTTTTGAGCATTATGTTCAAATTTCACATCCGCCACGAGTTCAAAAAAAAAAAAATAAAAAGAAATACACAACATCAAATCAATAAACTAAACATAGTAGAAGGTCAGTTAAGCTGTGAGTCGTGACGCTTTGTCAGCTTTATTTTTTTATACTCGGTGCCCTTTGGGAACCAAGAGTATATTGGGTTAGTGACAAGAGCAAATGTATGTAACACCCATAAGGAGGCGTGGCCGACCCCATAAAGTATATATATTCTGACTCAGGATCAACAGCGGAGTCGATTGGAGCATGTCCGTCTGTCCGTCTGTCCGTCTGTCCGTCTGTCCGTCTGTCCGTCTGTCCGTCTGTCCGTCTGTACGTCCGTATGAACACACAGATCTCGGAGACTATAAGAGATAGAGACTTAATTTTTTTTGCATAGTGTTTGTAGTGTTTGCAGGCAGATCAAGTTTATTTTGGATTTTTGCCACGCCCCCCTCCGCCTCCACAAATCGATGAAAACCATTTTGAACACACCACTTCACCCACACCCAGTCAAGCTACAGCACTGAAATTTGGTACAAAGTTAGAATATGTTTATCTGGACGTTGTGTACAAATTTGGTACAGATCGGATAATAAACATGGAAGTTATACGCATTTCAAATTTCAAAAGTTGAGAGGCGTTCGCTTGCTTGCTGTTCTCACCCCAAACGACGGCAACATTTTTTCAGTGTTTCTCACACTTGTGAAGAGCGTGGCTCAGTGGTTAGAGGGTTGAACTCGCGTGCATGAGGTCCGCGGTTCGATTCCCGAGACGATTTTTTTTAAAAAATTTTTTTTTAATTTTTTTTTTTTATATTAACTTAAAATTGGCGAGTGCGCAGCACGAGCAAAATAAATATATAATATAACTTTGGGCACCGAGTATTATATAGTCGAGCACACTCGACTATAACTTTCTTACTTGTTTTATTCTTTGCTTATTGCGCATACGCAACATTGTACGCAACGTTGTATGCTTAACGCATCGTCTTTTGTATTTTATACTCAATGCGATGAAATTCTTGTCATCAGACGAAGATAAAAATAAAAATAAAAATAATTGCTAACAATGCCAAGCCAATAATAAGATTCAACCCTTTTTTATTTTTTTGGCATATAATTCGTTGCGGTCTAAGAACCGCAAAGCCATAAATATAACCTTGCGTATAAAGAAAACAAAAACAACAACAGTAAGAAAAAAAAAATAAAAAAATTGAAACAAATTTTTTTTATAGCTTTAAATATAATTTTTTTTTTTTTTTGCTGCACTTGATTATTGCAGCACATTATGCATTAGCATTAGCATTAGCTCACATCATTTGGCTTGCAACATTGCGCAGCAAGCGAATTATAAGCAAATCAATATTTAATCGCGTTACTTACCTCAATTATTATATATAAATTATGCAGCAATTTGTTTTCTTATTTATTATTTACAATTTCAATTAGTTTATGAATTTTATTACAATAATAATAACAATAAAAAATAATAATAATAATAATAGCTATTAATAAATGTAATAGCATGAAATTAACTAAACAAATAAATTATTTCTGCTTGCATTATAATTTATTTACAAATTATTTCGGTTAACCATTGGGAGCTTTAAATATATGTAACGCTCATAAAACACAACTGTGAATTATTTTATAAATAATTAAAATTTGACGAAAATTTGTAATTTTTTTAAATTGCATTATAAAAATGATAAAAAATGTATTTCGGGTAAACATTGGGAGCTTTAAATATATGTAACGCTTATAAAAAAAACAATCGTAGATTATTATAATAATAAATAAAATCTGACGAAATTTTGTAATATTTTTAAATTGCATTGAAAATATGATAAAAATAATAAAAAAAAAATTTTTTAAAAATTTATTTAATATATTTGTTTAATATATTTAATAAAATAACATATAATATTTATTTGAAATTATTTCGGGCGCCCATAGGAAATATAACTTTCTCAAAATGCAATTGTAAATTATTTTATAGATAATTAAAATCTAACGAAATTTTTTTAATACTTTTTAATTGCATTTTAAAAATCATAAAAAAATTATTAAAATATATTTATTTAATATATTTAATAAAATAAAATATATTATTTATTTGAAATTATTTCGGGCCCCATAGAGAATATAATGCTCCAAAATACAACTCTGAATTATTTTATGGATAATTGAAATTCGACAAAATTTTTAAATACTTTTAAATTTCATACTAAAAATAATAAAAATTATTAAGATATATTTATTTAATATATTTAATAAAATTAAATATAATATTTATTTGAAATTATTCCGGTCACCCGGTATCCGGGAATATAACGCTATTATTTTATAGATAATTAAAGTCTAACGAAATTTTTTAATAATTTTAAATTGCATTCAAAAAGTGACAAAAAAAATGTCAAAAAATTTGAATAAAATAAATTTATTTAATATGTTTAATATTTATTATTATTTATAATAAATATAATATTTATTTTAAATTATTTTGGGTATCCATAGGGATATATGGATATATGCTCATTAAACACAATATTAAATTATCTTAATGATAATTAAAATCTGACTACATTTCAAATTCTTTTGCATTCCAAAAAAGATAAAAAAAAATTTGAAAAAAATGTTTTTTTAAAATTGCAATAAAATATTTTTATAATTTACATATTTTTAAAAAATTATTTTTATTTATATATAATTTTGAAATTTCACGCTACAATAATTTAAAATAAATGTAAATTTTGTAGGAATATTTTTTTTTTAATTTTTAACAATTTATATTTATAAAATTAATTTGTAATATTTTATTTTATATATTTATTATAATTATTAAATTTTATTTTTGTTTTGCTTTCATTTTCACAGATGCTCAACCTATGCTACATTTATTATTTATCCAAGTTAACGGAATTTGCTGATACTGTATTCTTTGTGCTGCGCAAGAAATCAACACAAATAACATGGCTGCATGTGTATCATCATTCGGTGACACCGCTAGAGACATGGGTGCTGGTTAAATTTTTAGCTGGTATGTAGCTAAAAAATATAGCTTAAAAAAAAAAAGCAAAGCTAGTGGCAAGAAGTAGTTGATATTTGTTATATTTATGCATATTTACAGGTGGCAATGCAACATTTCCGAATCTATTGAACAATTTTGTGCATGTATGCATGTATTTTTATTATATGATGTCGGCAATGGGTCCCGAATATGCCAAGTTCCTGTGGTGGAAAAAATATATGACTGAGCTGCAAATTGTAAGTGTAATTAAAATTTTTATAAATTTGTTTCAGTTTCATTTTGAAGACATTAAAAAAAAAAGAATTAAAATTGAAATTGAAATTGAAATCGGAATAAAAAACAGAAATAGAAACTTGTTTAGAAGTTTATCTAGTCGCATAGTCGAAATATTTTGTATTTTTGTCGCCGTATTGAAACCAGTTAGACCTGACCTGAGCTTCAGCTTCAGCTACAGCCTCAGCCTCAGCCTGAGCCTGACTGTCCAGCATATAAAAAAAAAAAAAAAAATTTGTAGATTATACAAGTTAGATTCGGCTATTGCTTAAAATGCAACAGCAGCCTAACACCACGTTGATATTACTTAATGCAGCTTCTAACTGTGCAACACAGCAATTGGCCAAAAAAAAAAAAAAATATATATATAAAAAGCAAATGACAAAGACGCTTAGGCTTTTGGCTTTGGATACGGGTATGACTTTAGCTACGGCTTTGACTTGTTGTTTGTTGTTGTTGTTGCTGCTTTTATTGCTACTGATGCCGTTGCAAGTGGAAGTGGTTTTTGGTTAATGTTGTATACACAACAACAACACACACACACGCATACAGACACACACAGACACACACATACACACATGTATACGTATGTGATAGTGATAGTTAGTCAGTTGCTTAGATAGCTACTCGAGTTAGTCAAAGGCCAAGTTGGCCAAGCGATTTTTACAGTATTGCATAATTGTTGATTTATAATTATAAGCAACGTTCAACAGCAACAACAACAACAACAGCAACAACAGCAATAACAGCAACATCAACAACAACGGCAATAACAACTATATAAACAATATTTTCGAGTTCATTGCGCTGTGCACATGCATACTCTCTCTCTCTCTCTCTGTATATATATATTATCGATGACTCTATACATCATTCTTATTATCTATCTTTCTCTCTTTCTCTTTCTCAACCTCTTTCTCTCTCTACCTCTCTCTATCTCCCTCTCTCTATATATATATGTATATATCGATCTCTCTATATATCTATCTTTTTATCTATATTTCTCCCTCTCTACCTATCTCTTTCTATCTAGCTCTCTCTATACATCGCAAATTTCTCTCTATTTATCCCTCTCTTTCTCTTTATATCTCTTTCTCTCTCTCTCTCTCTCTCTCTTTCTCTTTCTCTTTCTCTTTCTCTTTCTCTTTTTATCTCTCTTTCTCTTTCTATCTCTCTCTCTGTCTCTCTCTCTCTCTCTCTCTCTCTCTCTCCCTCTCTCTATACCCTTATACCTCTATCTCTTCCTCTAACTCTGTCTCTACCTCAGTCTCTATCTCTGTCTCTCTCTCTCTCTGTCTATATCTCTTTCTTGCTATCTATTTCTCTCTCAAGATTTCTTTCTCTCTATCTGTATCTATTTCTCTCTCTCTCTCTCTCTGCCTATCTATATCTTTCTCACTCTATCTCGCACTCTCTATATATATATATATTTCTCTAACTATCTCTATCTCTATCTCTCTCTCTCCGTATTTCTCTATTTATCTCTCTCTCTCTTGATCTCATTCTCTCTATCTGTATCACTTTCTCTCTCTCTGTCTCTCTGTCTATCTATCTCTATCTATCTATTTCTCTTTCTATCTCTCTCTTTCTATCTATCTACATATATCTCCCTCTCTCTCTCTATCTATCTCACTTTATCTCTTTCTCCATCTATCTATATCTTCGTCTCTATATCTCTCCATCTATTTCTCTATCTCTCTATCTCTCTCTCTCTCTCTCTCTCTCTTCTCTCTTTCTCTATCTCTCTATCTATATATTTCTGTCTATCTATCTCTGTCGCTATTTATTTTTCTCTCTCCCTCTCTTTCGCTGCCTATCTATCTCTCAATCTCTTTCTATCTATCTCTATCTCTCTCTATCTCTCTCTATCTCATTATATATATTTCTATATAGTTCTCTCTCTCTGTCTGTCGATATATCCATGTATCTATCTCTCCTCCTCACTGTATATATATTCCTCTCTTTTTCTCTGTCTATCTCTCTCTCTCTCTATCTATCACTCTATCTCCCTCTAGTGAGATATACTCTCTCTCTCTCTCTCTCTTTATATATATCTATTTATCTGTCTACCTCTATCTCCGTCCCTCTCTCTCTCTCTATCTCTCCTCCTCACTGTCTGTCTCTCTCTCTCTCTTTTGCTCAATCTATCTCTCTCTAACTATTTATCACTCTATCTCCCTCTATATATTCCTTCAATATACTACATATACTCTCTCTATCTATCTATCTGTCTACCTCTATCTCTCTCTCTCTATCTCACTCTCTCTTTCTCTGCCTTACTCTAAAATAAATTGCGAATCTCTTTAGCTTTATGCTAGTTGTATATTATATTATATTGCTCTGAACTAATGAACGGTGAATTCTATGACCTGATTATCGATTGCACGACAACTGTTAACTAGCTGCAGCTAACATACATAACATACTTACATACAGATATATATTATATATATATATATATATTTACTACTGCGATATGTTGACCAGTTAAGTCGACTTTATAATATATATATATATATATCTATATCTATATATATATATATATATATATATGTCTCCATGTGTGTGTCTGTGTATTTTTTGGGTTTTTTTACTTTCAGCTTTAGTTTTAGATTTCAATTCTTAGCTTGGGTTTTTTTTCTGTTGCTGCTACTGCTGTTGCTGCTGCTACTGCTGCGTTGCTGCTGCTGCTGCTGCTGCTGCTGCTACGTCTGCTGCTGCTGCTACTGTTTTTATTGTTATTGTTGTTGTTGTTATTGTTTAGTTGTCTTTCCGTTTTGTTGCTAGCGATGGCATTTTTGCGCCACTTCAATGATTTTAGCTAGCAGTCTTCTAATGTAGAGATATACATATATGTATATGTAATTGAAAGACCAATACGTGCAACATACACACACACACACACACACATACACAGCTGCATACAAATACAATTGCATGACATTCATCGCTGAATAAGTTTTCATAGCAGTTTCGAAATTCTTGAAACGCATAAAATTTGCCAAGTTTAGTTTATTCTCTAACTGCAATTCTTCTCATTGTTGTTGCTTGTTGTTGTTGTTGTTGCTTGTTGTTGTTGTTGCTATTGGCCTGCTTCTGCCTATATGCATGTGTGTGTGTTTGTGTGTATGTTTGTGTGTGTTTGTATCTTGCCTTGAGTTGCACTCAGCTAAACAGCAGACTTGTCAAATGTTCAACGAGTTTTACAGTCAAACTAATGCTCGTCTCTCTATCTCTCTCTGTCTTTTTATCGCTCGCTCTCTCTTGCACTATACAATTCGTGCTACAAGTTGACATTGCTGCTGCTGCTGCTGTTACTGCTGCCTGTTTTCTTTATTCTTTCAACGTTGACATGTTTTAATGACACGACACGCGGCAATCAAATGTTAAGTGCATAAACATAGCGTCGCATCAACATGCTGCTCGCCAGGCAACAGCAACTGCTGCTGCTGCTGTTGTTGCTATTGTTGCTGCTGTTGTTGCTGTTGTTGCTGTTGTTATTATTGCTACTACAATTTGTGTTATTGTTGCACCTATCATAGCATTAGCATAACCGCAAAGTTTAACCGCAGCGCCGAAACACAAGCACAACAATAAACATGCCGCAAATGAATAGCTTCAACATGCACCAATTTTGCCAAGTGTATAACAAGTGTCGAACAAGTTGAAGTTCCCATTAGTTAATCGTGCTAATTATTACTGACCACCAGGCAGCCAGGCAGCCAAGCAGCCAGCAATAGTTGCCACTGGTCACTGTCGTTGCTATCGTTTGCTTGTTGCTATTGCAACATCTGCTTACTGCTGCTTACCACTGCTTGCTTGCTGTTGCCACATTTTAGCACACTTTGATACTGATACAGCGACCAGTTTCGATTACATTATCTGGCATTCGGCATTCGGCATTTGGCGGCATTCGCCATTTGCTGTTACTGTTACGTTTTTGCGGCAATGAATGTTACGCTGCTGCTTTTGCTGCTGCTGCTGCTGTTGCTGCTGTTGCTGTTGAGTGTAGCGTTCACTTTTAAACGATGCGATGCGAAGCAACGAACTTGCCACACCATGTGTGTCTATGCCAGTGAGTGCTGTGTGTGTATATCATTGTCTACATGATTGTTGTCTCTGTCTACTTGTATCTTTGTCTTTGTCTTTTAGTATTTGTCTGTGAGTAAAAGTTAACCGGCAAATTTAACACTTTCAATTTCTATAGATAAAGCTGCTTAACAAGTCCAACAGCACTATATATTTTTTTTTTTTTTTAGTATTCATATTGCAAGTGCAACAACATTTTGTCGACCATTGCAATCGACAATAACTAGTCTCTCTCTATCTCTCTCTCTGTTTATTCCCTGCCTTACCTCCCCCCCTTCAACATATACAAACATTACTCTTATAGGCTGCTTAAACATTGTGCAATCGCTATGCCGCAGATGGCGCCATTGCCAGTGCCACACTGGCAACAGCAACAGCAATAGCAACAGCAGCAGCAGCAAACAGTGGAAATAAAATAATGAAAAAAAAATAATACAATACTAATTGTTAGTCAAAGTGTTTAGTGTTTATTGTTTATTGTTTAGTCTTTAGCATTTTCAATTCGTTTCTTTTATGAAATTACAAAAGATTTATGCGAACAATTGTTGTGCCATAAAATTATCAAATTCCGCACAGAGACACTGCGATCAGTTTGCAGCTACAGATTTTTTTTGTTTTAAAGTTTATTAAATCTTAAAATTGTTTTAAATTTGTTAACATTTTGAAAACATTTTGAATTTATTCAATTTAATTTTTAAAATAATTTTATTTTATTTAATCAATAAATGTCAAAAAAAATTTAAAATTTTCTGAAAGTTAAAATAAAAATATAAAAAAAAATTCATAAAATTCTAAAATAAAAATAAATATTAATTGAAAAAAATAAACATAGAAAAATTAATAAAAAAAATAAAAAACTGATGATTGAGATTATTAGAAAAATTAATAAAATAAAATTAATAAAAAAAATGGATTAAAAAATATAATAAAAAATTTACAAAAATATTATTAAAAAAATTAGTAAAAACAAAATTAATAAAAAATTAAAAAGACTGAATTAATAAAAAGATTTCTAAATAGAAAAATATTCAACAGAAAAAATATGAATTAATTAATTAAAAATAAAAAAATATTAAATATTAATTGAAAAAAAAAACAAAGAAAAATTAATAAAAAAAAAATTATAAAAAAAAATCATAAAAAAAAACTAATAAAAAACTGATAAAAGAAATTATTAAAAAAAATGTATAAAAAAATAATAAAAAAAAATCTAATAAAAAATATATAAAAAATTATTAAATTATTATTAATAAAAACAAAATTAATAAAAAGATTTCTAAATTAAAAAATATTCAACAGAAAAAATATTTGTTTTTTTAAATTTTGAAATAAAAATAAATATTAATTGAAAAAAAATAATAAAGAAAAATTAATAAAAACATAAAGAAAAAATTCTAAAAACAAAAACTAATAAAAAAATTATTTAAAAAAAATTTAATAAAAGTAATTCTTAAAAATAAAATTACTAAAAAAAAATTAATAAAGAAAAATTCCAAATTAAAAAATTGACAACATAAAAAATGTCAATAAATTATAAATTTTTCAACAAATTTCAATAAAAAAAATTCAAAATTAAGTAAAATTTCGATTTGCAAATTAAGAGAAATTAAATTTGAATAAAAAAGTAATTTAAAAAAAATAAATAAAAAGCTTAGAAATATTTATCAAGTCATGCTGGCATCTAATCTTCTTGTTGTACTTCACTTGCACTTCATGCCGACAGACAAGCAAATCTTCAATTTGTTGCCATCATCATCTGCTTGTTGTAGATTACTGTGCTCTACATTTTTATTATTTGCCCCTTCAAGTTCTATGCATGATCTGAGTTACTTTGAAGCACTTCTGCATGCACACACACACATAGAGAGAGACATAGAGCTGCATTAGTATAGCAAATGTTTTGTTTATATAATGTAATGTAGCATTTAAGCGACGATACTTTGATTTTCAGCATGCATAGCGCGACCAATGCGAAAAGTTGGCCAAATAAAAACAAAAAAAAAACTGTGAACATTTTGGCCAGGCAAGTATTGCTGCCCACTGTATGATTTCTAGCTGCGTTTCTAGCTGCAATGTTAAGCGAAACTAGCAGCGCATGGTTGACTAACATGTTTGCTTGTTGCAGGTAGCACGTTGCATGCTGCTTTAGTCGCTGCTTTAGTCGCTGCTTGTTGTTTGTAGGTCAGCGCTAACAACGAGGAAAAAAAATCACAAAAAAAGCAACAACAAAATAAACGAAAAACATGAAAAACAACAAAACTGCAAAACATGCAAGCTGGCAAAAAAAAAACAAGCGAAAAAGACCCGCAAAGCAAATAAGTGGGCGTTGTCAGTGCGAGATAGAGGCGTGTCTGCTACATTAGATACTATTCATTTTAATGTTTGAGCGAAGTTTTTACTAAATAAATTATACAATACATCAAAGTTCTAAGAGTCTCTGTTTATTATATATTAATATTTTAATTTTTTTCATAATCAACAACAAGCTATATAATTATGGATTCTATAATGCGCATATACACTTTAGCGGTGGGCAAAAAAGGTCAATGGAAGCAACAATCAAAAGACTTAGACAACGAACTGACACGAGCCATAAGGTGCAAGGTGCAAGATGCTAGGCAAGGGAATATTGTGAAGCGGCAACGGGAAGAGCAAAAAGATGAAGAGAAAACAAGTCAAAGTCAATGACAGTGCAAGAAAAAAAGCAGCAGCAGTAGCAACAGCAGCAGCAGCAGCAGATGCTGCTGTGCACTGTATAGCAGAGTGACAGAGATAGATATAGAGAGCAGTATGAGACATAGACAAATAGACATAACAGGCAACAGTTGATTATTATTAATCTCTCTCTCTCTCTCTCCCTCTCTCTCTCTCTTTCTCTCTCTCTCTCTTTGATATATAATATATAATCTGACATAATAAATATTACAGCGAAATATGACAAAACTTTATATTTTGTATAATCTAACGCTGCATATATCTATCTCTCATTCTCTCTCTCTCTCTCTGTCTGTCTCTCCTACTCTTTCTGTACTCTGTGTAAATACATTTTGATTACCTTGCCACGCACGCTCAAGGGTGATTTCCACTTTTTGTAATGCAATTCATTTTTTATTCTAACTTCTGCTTTGAAAAATTTTATAATTGAAATTTTTGTTACGCCAAAAAGAAACTTTTGTGGCGCAGCTTAAAAATTTCACAATAACTTCCGTTTGTTTATATAAACAAAAGCGATTTGAAAATCAAGTTTCCCTTGCATTCATTTAATATTAGCTTTCATCTTTATTTCCCAGCATAGAATATAAGAATAACTGTTATTAGATTACGACAAATTCTACATAAATTCTACATGCTATGCACATGTCTATAATAAAGAATTCTACGGCCATTAAAATGCAGTGCAAATTATATTTACAACATTTATAATTCATTTCTTATTTTTTTTTTTTTTTTTGTATATTAGTTGAGAAAAAAATAATGTTTAGTATTTAGTATTTTACTACAGAAAAATAATTAAAAATATATTAGAGCAACATTAGCTGAAAAAAAAAATAATTCAATGTCTAAATTGCATTACTGAGCAGTGCAGCGTATTATAAATTAGAGTCATGACTGCAAAGTCTTATTATTCTTTTTCAATATTATTAATGATTTTTTATTTATATTTTAGTTGTTTTTATATATTTATTTTAGTAATTTTAATAAAATTGATTATTTTTTTAATGAACAAATTTATTTTTTTACCTACTTTTTTTTAATATATTTTTTTACTATTTGTTAGTGTTTCATGTTTCTTTATTTTTTTTTTATTAATTATTCTTTATTTATTATATTTATTTTTTCATATTTTATTTATTATTATGTTTTATTTATTAAATTAATTTATTATATTTTTTGTTATTTTTGTTTATTCCAAATTTTTTATTTTTAATTATTTTATTTATTATGTTTTATATATTATATTTATTTTTTCATATTTTATTTATTAAACGTTTTATTTATTAAATTCATTTTTTACATATTTTTTTTTATATTAAATTTTGTATTAGTCATTATTTTATTTATTTTATAAATTATATTTTATTTATTATATTTTTATTTTCATTTTTTATTTATTATATACATATGTTTTATTTATTAAATTAATTTGTTATATTTTTGTTGTTGTTATATTAATTTTTTATTTTAATTTTTTTTATTTTTTTTTCATATTTTATTTATTATATATGTTTGATTTATTTAATTATTTTATTACATTTTTTTTGTTTATTTAAAATTTTTTATTATTTTATTTATTATGTTTTATTTATTACATTATTTTTTTTCGTATTTTATTTATTAAATTAATTTATTATTTATATTTTTTTGTTTATTTTTAATTTTTTTATTACTCATTATTTTATTTATTTTATTAATTATTTTTCAATAATAATATTTTTATTTTCATATTTTATTTATTATATATGTTTTATTTATTAAATTAATTTATTATTTTAATTTATTAATTTATTATTTATTAATTTAATTTATTATTTTTTATTATTTTTCATTTATTATTTTTTACTTAACATATTTACTTTATAATATTTTTTATATATTAATTATTATTTATTAATTTATATTTCTTTTTCTCTTTCTCTCTCTCTCTCTCTCTCTCTCATTACAACAGGCACAATTTGTTCTGTGCATTGTGCATACAACTCGCGCGCTGTTCAGCAATCAATGTCAATTCTCAAAATTCATATCGGCGCTTTTGCTGCTCAATGCATCAATTTTCTTCTGTCTGTTTATGAACTTTTATATGCAAAGCTATAGAAAAACAAAGGCTCAACAATTATCAACAGCAGCAGCAGCAGCAGCACTAATGGCAACAGCAGATAGCAACAATAACAACAACAATAATAATAACTGTGTGAAATCAATGCAATTAAATGAAGAACAACAAAGAATTTTGGCACAAAAGTTAAAGGCACACTAAGAGACAAGCGCACAAAGGCAACTACACTGCAAAAAAAAAACTAGAGTAGATAACTAGATGTTGATAAATGCTTCCATGAAATTTATTGTAAATTTGAAGATTGACATTTTTTTTTTTTTTGGTGTTGGAAGTAAATTTCGGTACAAAGAAAAATAGAAAAAGAAAATGAAAAATAGAAATATAAAAAAAAATGGTTAAAGGTTTAATTAGAATTTGGAAGCCATACAAAGAATATGAAGAACTGCTGCAGATTTATATATATCTATATATAAAGCCTAAGCCTAAGCCTGACTTTCATTGAATATACAAAAATATCAATATATATATAAATATATATATCTTATATATATATATATAGTATATATCGACTCTATCTGCCACTGGGTATAAATAAGTTTATAAGTTTATAATTTTAATTAATTTTCAATATATATATAATATATATATATATATCTTATTTTGTATATCTAGCTATTGACCATCTTAAGAAATTGTAATACTTATTATTATTATTTTTTTTTTTGTAAATTTTATTTCTTGCTTAATTTTTCGCTTGTCATTTTGAAAACTTTTTTGTTTTTGTTTTTGTTTTTTTTTTTTGCCAAGATTTTGGGTCAATTTTTACGATCTGCCTCTAAGTATAAGTCATTAAATTTTAAAGCTTAACTCTTAAGTGTTAATTGTAATTGTGTATAGATGAGAAGATGCAGAAGAAGATGATGAAGAAAAACTCTTTTTTCTCTCTCTCTCTTCCGCTCTGTCGTCTCTGTTGTGTAAATAGATTTATCTGTGTATTTGTTAAATGTTAAATATTTGTAGCCCATAAGATCGTAACATAGTTTAAGCGAACTAGTCTTAGTTACAAAATTCGAACGAACAAACAGAACAATAATAAAAGTTAAGACAAATATAAAAGAAATAACAATGCAAACATTTAAACATTTGTTTACTTTAACTTATTCATTTTGACAAATGTACTGTGACCACAGTGTCTGCTGTATGTATTCATATATATAAAGCTTTTGTCTTCAATTTACAAATTGTTACTTCAATTTTAAGTTGAACAACAATGTAAAAGATTTTCAAAAAAATAACGCTTATGCATTGGTTCTTGTCTTGACTAGAGCCATAGCAATCAGCTTTAAGTCGAAGTTTTGTTCATGATAGTTTCAATAGATGGCGGCACAATATATCTGGTTAGCCGCTGTTGTCGCTTTGTGCTTCTCAGCTCTCTAGATGGCGCAAGCTAACTCAGACAACTTTTTTTTAGCGAAATTTTACTATGCTCTGCAAATATTAATATAATTTGCAATATTAACATATACTTGTACAACAGACTTTTTTTAATATTTACTTTGTTGTGCACATGATAATATTAATAAAATAAAATATTTGACATATTAATTCTTGTAATTATTTCAAAGCGTTGTTAGCGCCCTCTTCAATTAACATTTTGTCATTCAGCTGTCGGCGTTGATTTTAACAGAGTCTGTTGTGCTGTTGTTGAGCAATGTAATCAAACTTATTTTGTACTCTGCCTGCTGCTCAACGGTAATGAGTGAATAAACAAACAAGATAAGCATAATTATTATAACAATTGAGTTAATGATTATAATTGAGATAATTATAATTAAAACATATTGAAAATTTTGATTTAAAAGTAAATATAGAAGTATACGCTTAGGCATATTTATTAAATGAAAAAAAAAATAGCATTGACTGTAGACTGTAGAGTATCGCGCGGTCAAACAGTTTAACTTTGACACTCTGGCTGATTTTAACAGCTGGCTGTTAGTCTTATTAGACAGCTGCGCGAGTGCGGTTCGCAGAGTGCGCTGTTTGCAATTGAACTTGCGAAATAAAAGAGAAAACGAAGTAAATCTAAATTGAATCAAAAGACGAAGTGAAGAAAAACGGCAAGATTAGCGAGACAACGAAAACAGAAGAAGAATATTATTTATTAGGGCAAAAAGAACGACAAATTTATCAACCCAACCACAATGCCAAGTGCCAAAAATGTCTATTGATTTTGTGTGTGTGTGTGTGTGTGTGGCGACAAAGAGCAAACACTTAAGTTTTAAATAAGAGCCAAAGATTTTACTAAACAATTTGCCAATTCCGCTACCACCACAATAACAACAACAGCAACAACAACAATAAGACACGAGCAAAAAAAAAAATGTAGACTGTTTGTAACGTTGTTTAACTTGAGCTTGAGTGTCAGTGTCGTTAAAGTAAAGTGTGCGAGTGTGAGTGAGAGCGCGCTATAAATGCAATAGCAATAGCAACAAAAACAAAAAGCAAAGTCAAAGGCAAACGCAAAAATTCATCGGCATAAGTGAGAGTGTGTGTGTGCGTGTCAGTGTGTGTGCATGTGTAGTTGTGTATATGTGTGTGCGTGTGCTTGTGCGTTTTCATTTATGTGATTCTTGTGTTTGTGTATGTGCATGAGCATCTTTTGCGAATTTAAGAAGATGCAAAAAGTAAAAAGCAAACAAAAAAAATGTTTTTTTTTTAGCAAAAAAAAATTGATTGAATATCATTGAAAGTTGCGCTCGTAAAAGTGAAAAGCCAAAATCAGCCGGCAGTAAGGACATTAAACTAAAAAAAAAAAACCAAAAAAAAAAATAAAAGGACAAAAGAGGAACAGCGACAGCAGGCAAGTGAGATTTTGGGAGTGGCCTTGGATTGCGTTATTCGACAACATCATATTCCAATTGGATTTCAAGCAACAAAATGTGGATACCATCAAACAACAAATACGGCGTCGGTGAGTAAAAGTCTTAAAAACAAAAAAAAAATTGCGACCCTCTCAGTGCTTGTGTCTGATGATGTGCAAGTTTGTGTGTGTCTCTCTCTCTCTCTTAGTGTGTGTGTGTGCTGTGTGTATGTATGTTGTTGTCCACATCCCCCGGCATTTGGCTGTGGCCCAACAACACCCTCAGAGTGGGCCGTAAAGGTAAGGGGCGACGGTAAGGGAGGTTTGGCCGCGGGGGTCGGATTGGGGTCGGTTGAGTTGTTGGTGCGTCACGTGCACAACGTAATACAAAGCTTTTTGTTGTTATTGTTGACTTTTGTTGTAGCCATGCGTTGATTCACAGTTTTTTTTTTTTTTCCGCGAATTACCATGCAGTATCACAGACAGACAAACAGACCGTGAGACAGATAGACAGACAGACACACTGACTGACAGACATACAGAGGCAGAAAATACAACAACAACAACAACAAACCACCACCTTACCCCAACCATAAACTCAAGAAACACCGGGGGCTGCCGGAAAAGCGATTTTTCTACTTTATTTTTATAGCATACCCCCGACAGCACTGTTTACCCCTCATCACAAGCATCTTCAAGCATCGTGTGTTTCACGTTACTTTTCATTCAGTGGCAGCACAACTCAAAGAGATTTGTATTTGTTTGTTGCTGTTGCTTTGGCTGCTGCTTTTGCTGATGCTGCTGCTACGGCTGCTGCTGCGATTTGATGTGTTTATGTTTTCATTTAGCGTCACAGTCTGCTCTTCGCTCTGCTTCATCTCTTGGCTCATGACATTCTTTTTATCTTTGGCATCACGCTCACTCGCAATGTCAATTGCTGTGCGCCAGGTGTTGCCAATTTAAATGTTTCTGTAATTACCGGCAACTTGCAACTGGCAAATTGTTAAATTGGCAGCGCTGGCAACATTCTTATGGTCAGCACTGTAAAGCATTGTAAAGCATTTGTATTGTGTAAATGATTATAAACTTGTTTTAATACTGACATTCTGCTGTTATATTATATAGTATAGATAATAAATAATATAAATAAACAAGAATAAAAAACATAATAAAAAAAATATGTATAAATATAAAATAAAAATAAAAGAATAGAAAATATAAATAAAATATAAATATAAATTAAAAATAAGAATATAAAAAAAATAAAAATATTTTAAAATATAAAAATAAAATAAAAATAATAAATAAAATAAAATAAAATAAAAATATTAATATAAATATAAATAAAAAATAAGAATATAAAAAATATAAAAATAAAAAATTTAATAATAATTTAAAATATAAAAATAATAATAATTTAAAATATTTGAAAATAAAATAAAAATAATAATATAAAAAATATAAAAATAAAAAATTTAATAATAATTTAAAATATAAAAATAATAATAATTTAAAATATAAAAATAAATAAAAATAATAATAATTTAAAAAATATAAAAATAAAATAAAAATAATAATAATTTAAAAAATATAAAAATAAAATAAAAATAATAATAATTTAAAAAATATAAAAATAATAATAATTTAAAAAATATAATAATAATAATAATTTAAAAAAATTAAAAATATGAAAATAATAATAAGTTAAAAAATATAAAAATAAAATAAAAATAATAATAATTTAAAAAATATAAAACTAAAATAAAAATAATAATTTAAAAAATATTTAAAAAAAAATAAAATAAAAATAATAATAATTAAAAAAATATAAAATTAAAATAATAATAATTTAAAAAATATAGAAATAAAATAAAAATAATAATAATAATAATAAAATATATAAATCTAATAAAAATTCTATTTGATTTGATTTTATGTATTTCGTATTTCATGAAGTCTTTTATTGTCGTTAATCTTTTTGTTATTATTTTTCATTATTATTGTTACTACGTTTTCACTGTTGTTCATTTAACTAGCATTGTGTACTACTATATCTCTATATATATACACAAACACATACACATACATATCTGTATATATACAGTTATTTACAGCTTATATTTACTGAGCATTATCTGCGCATTCGTCACACTTTTCGCTTCAATAGCAACGCTTAACAAATGACAATTGCGACTTGTAAAAACTCAAGCGTAGATGCTTGGATCTCCACAGCGAGTTTTTACTTCCGTCTCCATCTTCATCTTCATCTTTATTTAATGTCACAGTGTCTGCTACAGTCTCTCTCTCTCTCTCTCTCTCTCTCTGCCACTGTCAGCATCTTGTGCTAGATAAGCAATAGTTGTCATTTGTTATCGTTCTGCCACACTACATGTGTGTCTCTGTGTGTGTGCGTTGTGTATGTTGCGTGTCTGCTTCGATTGTTTGCTTTTGCTGCTACTGCTGTTGCTGTTGCTGCTAATGTTGAGTGCTCCAATTCAGCGACAATGCAACATCAGTTGATGATGATGATGCTGCTGATGATGATGATGATTTGTGACATGGCAGGCGGTCAAAGTTTACACAAATCAATCAGTGTTTGCTGTCAGTTGATGTTTGTATTTACAGTGGCGGCTAAGCTAAACCTAAATGTTGCTACGATTTTTAGTCACTATCTAAAAGCCATTAGCATCTCTTCTAAACTTGCACAATAAGCAGCATCAGCAGCAGCATAACGCTAGCCACGTGCTGATTGTCAACGATTGACTTGCAGCTTTTGTTTAACTGTGCAATGACTTCATTAGCATCCGCATGCTCAGCAGCAGAGTCCAGAGAACAGACCCCCAGCTTTATATGCCTCATACATGCATTGTCAGGCCTTTGTTTCATTACATTTCATTTCTTTTTTTTTTTCTCTGCTCTCAATTACTCAGCGAATGGCGACAGTTTTTTGCATGCGGGTTATGTATTTGGCAGCAAAAGCAAAGCGACAACCAGTGAAATCTGCAGCAAGCAAGATATAGAGAAAACTTTGAATTGTTGCCGCAACTTTTTGCCAAAAATAAAAAGAGAGAGAGAGAGAGAAAAAAACCAATTTGTAGATGGGCAAAGAGCCGAAAGAACGACCGGATGTAGTCGATGCCTTTTCCGCTGAATTCCGCTGTTCTTGCTGTTGTTGCTGCTGTTGCTGCTGCTACTGCTACAACTACTGCTGCTGCTGCTACTATTGCTGCTGTTGTTGTTGTTGTTGTTGTACGACTTGACTAAGGGAGCAAATTCGTTTTCAACTTTAATTTAATATTCATTTTATGCATTTGGCCAGTGGCGGCTGGCAGGCAGTCAGGCAGCGGCAGTCAGGCAGCGGCAGTCAGTCACAAATTTGTGCAGCGTTTCCTTTTTTGTTATGCAAACACAGAGAAAGAGAGAGAGAAAGAGAGAGAGAGAGAGAGACAGACATAGACTGTGACAAACACATATACATATACACACACACATACACACACACACACATATACACACACACACATACTTAAAGAGAGTCAAGCATTAAATTGATTCATATCCATTGTTTAATATGCTTGGCGGCAACTTTGTGCGTTTCAATGTTCATGCTTCTTCTTCTTCTTCTTTGTACTCTTCCTCTACTTTTTCTTTTTCTACTTCTTTTTTTCATTTTCATACATAAATTTCTGCGACTTATACTTCTATTTCTTACTATATTTTCATTATGGCCTCCAACATTCGGCAGTTGTTGGCACTTCCATAATTTTTTCTTTAACGATGTATTTATGATTTGTGTGCTCTATGTACAACAACAACAACAACAACAACAATAGCAACTACTCGATTAATGCGTATGATTAACTATACATATACACGCACATAGCACACAGACACAGACACATAGTCGCACTTACAAAAGAAAATTTATCGTACTTCCGATTTCAAGTCATTATCAGCGTATGAAGCACGTTTTCATTTGCCTTGCTTCATGTGCAACAGTAGTAGAAAAAAACACACACAGCGAGAGTGAAAGAGAGGGAAATAGAGAAAATGCATTCATTTTTTTTTTTTTAACAAATATTCAGTTAGAGTGCAGAAAGCACTAGCACTGCTCGTCCCACTTCAAAAGAAATTCTTCACATTTATTTTTTATACAGTAGACTCCACAGTGTCTGATAAAAGCTAAGCGATAAGACAATAAGTTGCCTGTTATATGTCATAAAATGAAGAGATAAGCATTTGAAAAGCAGACAGCATATAATATATTATATCGGAAGTATAACAATATATTTATATTTATTTATTATTATTATTTTTTTTTTTTATTTTTATCAACATAAACTTACAAGCAAACGCTGAGCCATTTTATCCGTATGTAAATAAATAATTAACAAGTGAACAACGCATTTTATTTATTCCTTCCTTCCGCTATAGCTTTGTGGTAGGAGAGGCAGCGAAAAACTATAAACAATAATTTTTTTTTTTTATTATTTTTGTTGATAATTCGTTTATTGCATGTAGCAGCAGATGATAAAGTAATGTGGGAAAAGCAGGCAGAGGCGAAGGTAGTGTAATCATATTTTTATTATTTACCTGTGCGAAAGCATATAAATAAACAAATTGTGTAAATTGACAAACATTTCAATTGAATAAATAAATATTTATTTTTATTTATATTTTTTATTTATATTTTTTTATTTTTATTTATTTATTATTTGGCTTTTCAATTTAATTTTTTTTTGTTTTTTTGCATTCATCATTTAAATAAGCTGCAAAAACTTTTAATTGATTGACGTCAACATATAACACACACACACAGTCAGACATAGAAATATATGCACACATAAATTAATAATAATATGCAAAGCATTTAATGCAACAGTCATAAAGCTAATATTGACTGACAGTTGCTCAACTATTTTTTTATATTTAAAATTAATAATAAAAATATTAAAAAAAATAAAGAAAAAGTGAAAAAAAAATCAGAATAAAATTAATCAGAATAAAATTAATAAATTAACAATTAATAAAATTAATAATAATTAATAATAAAGCTTAATTATTAATAATTATTATCAATGCTAAAGTCAACTTTAAATAAAAAAAAAAAGCAAAATTCATTTGCCATAAAAAAAAAATTAGATAACATTTTAAATGTGAAACATTGTTGATTCACTGACATTATTATAATTAATATTATAAATTATAAAATATATTTGCTTATCTTATCTACAGTTTCTTGCATAAATTTAAAGTTGACATACAGAAAATAAAAAATAATATAAATAAAAAATAAATAAAAAATCAATATGCTTCATTATCGTAGAGCAATATGCAATATGCATTTTGCATGTTTCAACAAGCAAGCTAACACGTTTCAGACATTGAACGTGCATGTGCTTGTACATATGTGTGTGTGTGTGTGTAAGTATGGAAATATGATGTCAGCTGTAATAATGAAACAGCTTGTCAAATGTGAAAATGGAAATGGAAAATGTGCGGCTTGTATAAAGAGCGTGCAGCTAGAACTTTTGCACTATTTACATAGCATAATAAACACAACGAGTGAAAGAGATGAATGCAGAGAGACACGGAGAGAGAGACAGAGAGAGAGAGAGAGAAAGATGTGAAGTAAGAGAAAATTTATACTGCATGTGTAACTCACAACTGGTTGAAGTATACATATACATACATATGAACATATTGAGCTTTCATTTTGCACAACTCTATTATTTGGTGTAATGATTGTATGAATGAATGAATGAATGACACATGATTGACATTGAGGCCACATTTCCTGTAGATGTCTACGTCACTTTAATGAATAGTTTATTCACAACAGATTTCCTCATTTTTTTTCTTTTAATCTTTAATCAGACATCAATACGATTTCATTCACATAAATTTCTTGGGAATTTCTTAAATATATGAATATTATTTACGATTTTGCATTGACTTTGCTTTACGTTTGTAAACGTTATTTGAATACAAATTTATAGTTTTGGCATAGTTACGTATGTGTGTGTAGTGTGTGTGTAATATTACGTATAACTACTAATTTATTTAGCAGCTTTAGCTTTTGCTTCATTGATTCTGCTTACAACTAATGAAATTTTCATATACTGACCCTTCTATTTTTCTCTCTCTCTCTTTCTCACTCTTTTTGGCTCTGACCTATTTAGCATATACCCCAAAACACTTGACGACCCTAGCCTACATAAGCCTAAATTATATTTCACACACACACACATACACATACACAGACACATACATGCAACACAATTAATTAATTAAATTCTTGAGCCCCAAGGCATGCTTTAGGGTCAAGTGTGAAGCAACTCCTTAGTGTGGCTTTTGTTAACTACCACTGCAATTTCTCTGCTATACTCGTATACACTATCATTTAAAGAGTACTATGAATGCTTAATAAAACATGCATATAATAAAAAGAAAAAAGGCGGTAATAAAACTTTTTTAATTGTTTAACATTTCAACAGCTTTAAATTACATTGATTTATTAACTTGTAAATTTCACTTAATTTCACTGCAGAGTGAGTTATGCTTTCTATGTAAATAAATATAAATAAATATAAATATGTAAATAATATAAAAATATAAATAAATAAATATAAAATATTAGTGTATTATTTCAAATTAATTTTTATAATTCTGTTTTATACATTTCATGGTTGACATTACGTAGCAGAATTCCTTTGGCTCGCTTGCTTTCATTATTATCATGTTGTTGAGCTGCAATTGCATTACTCTAGAGTCTTGACACATACACACACATACACACACATACACATTCGTTTATCCTTACTTAGTCATGAGTTTACGAGTATGTAATCATACTACATACATACATACATACATACATATATATACATTCACATACTCGCACTACTTACATATACTTTTTTTTTATATATATTATAGAACTCGTTGCGCTCGTTGCGCTAATGCAGCACTTCTTTTATTTAATTTAAAAATTATTTTTTTTTATTTTATTTTTTTGCCCCGACTGCCTTCTGTTTTTGCAGTGTCTTTTTTTTTCTCACATTTTTTCCTTTTTTTTTTGTTTTTTTTTTTGTTGTTTTATATACCTATTAAAGCTAGCTTAAGGGTATATAAGACTCTTAGGTGTAGCATCTCATTATAATGCTGGCGCCATCTTTTGTTCGTTTTATTTTGCGTAAATTTGTTAAGTGCTTGTGCGCTGTGTGTGAGCTTCTCTTTCAACTTTTGACTACCGGGTATGTTAAAGTCGAGCTTAGTTTAAGCTTTTACACTTTGCTTACTTCTCGTTACTCGTTACTGTTTTTTTTTTTGTTTCCCTTCATTTTGTTGCTTTTTTTAATATTTTTTTTTTTTATTATTTTTTTGCATTCACTTGGCTTAACGACTTTTTTATTTTAATACGTTTGTTGACATTGTGGACTTGTTGGACTGTCTCTCTCTCTCTCTCTCTTTCTCTTCTTCTCTCTCGCTTTGTTTTTTTCTTGCCTTTCTTGGCGCTTTTTTATATGTCTTTGAGGTTTTTCTCGGCAGCTACGGAAAACAAAGTGAAACTTGGAAAAAAAAAATGCCCATTTATAATTGTCTGTGCACACATAAAGAGTAAGAGCTAGAGAAAGGAGAAGGAAATACAAAGTGAGAGAGAGAGAGAGAGAGATAGTTGTAATAACTATATTAAAAGAGCAAAGTAATTATCTTACGTTTTCTGCTGGCGCCAATCAAAACAATTTTATATTAAATTTTCTTTTTCATTTTCATTTTCTTTCTTATTTTTTTTTTTATATATTATGCCTTCTTTTATTTTATTTTTTTTTATATAAAAAACTTTTGCTAAAAATGCTCATTAGAATTATGTTCATGCATGACGCCGGATGGAAGTGGGAGGCTATGCGCATGGTTGGGGCTGCTTTTGAGGAGGTTGGTCTGGCGACGGGGTTTAAATATATGTTGAATATTACGCTGTGGGGGCGGAGATGATATTTAATGGAGGTGTGGCTGTTGCTGTGGCGTTAGTATGCGCTTGCCAGCCCGACGCCTGCCTAATGTGACTGACCTAAATAGTGTGACGTTTGCTTTTGCCACTCTGCCATTGCCTTTGCCTTTGTCGCTCTCTCTCTCTCACTCTCTCTATGTGTGTGTGTGTGTATGTGTGCTCATTTGTTGAAGTGTTTGCCTGCGCCAGTTGAAGTGCTGCAAGCCTTCGCTCCACATAAGCAGCAGCAGCAACCCCACCCCCATAAAACTCTAGTGCTATTTAAATTATGAAATTCTTTATGAATTTTTTTATACATTTTTTTTTTTTTTTTTTTTTAGCTATTTAACAGCTTTGAATCCATTTAAAACAGCTGCAAAACTCAAGCTTCAGGCGGCTTTAGCCGGTTGCAAAGCTCTCTCTGTGACTTTGCGACTTGTTGAAGCAGCAGTTGGAGGCAAGCATAAAGCATAACAACAACAGCAACAACAACGAGAAAAACAGGAAGTAGTTTGCCCATTTTCATCGCAATGAAGCATTTTATACGACAGACAAGCAACACACACAGACACACACACACAGAGACACATAGATACACAGACATATACAGCTACAGATACATATACAGAGAGACAGTTATACATAGCCCCATCGCAAAGTAATATCTTCAACGCTTTCTGTCTGCATCGTCGTTTCTGTCGTTTTCTGTTCTGTTCTGTTCTGTCTGTCTGTCTGTCTGTCTGTCTGTCTGTTTGTGCGTTTTATTAGCTCCTTTCGTTTGTTGATATGCTCATGCGGTGCTCGCTCGTTTGTCTTTCAGCACAACACACACACACATGCAGAGCCAACACACACCCCGTAACACTCTTGCTATACACACACCTACAACTCCCCTTTCACTCACGCACAGTCGCTCTTTCAACGTTTCTTATTACAAAAGCAACATCGTCGCCGTCGTAGTCGTAGTCGTCGCCGTTGTTGTTGTTGTTGTTGTGCTCACGGCGCCGCCCTGGCTCCACGGCGTGCCTTGCATTTGTAATTGGCAGCCATTGGTGGCCACGTTTTGGATTTATATTTCTACTTATCAGCAACAACAGCGACCGTAACAGCAGCAACACCAGCAGCAACACGAGCAGCAACAGCAGCAGCAGCAGCTTCCTTGCAGCAGCTCAAACTACAGTTTCGACAACAGCTACGACTATAGCATTGAATTTATAGCTATAGCTAACAGCTTGGCAGCTAGGCAGCTTCAACTTGAGCTACAGCCTCTGCTACAGCTTCAGCTTGAAGCAGCAACAGCAACAGCAGCAGCAGCAGCACTTTATTGTTCATTGGTTGAAAGCCAAGTGTTCAATTGCTGGCGTGCACAAGTGCTGCTTGTTGCTGCTGTTGCTGTTTGTTGTTGCTTTTACTGCTGCTGTTGTTGCTTTTACTGCTGCTGTTGTTGCTGTTGCTGCTGCTGCTGTTGTTGCTTTTACTGCTGCTGCTTTAGCTTCTCTTGCAGACATACGAGTGCACATAGCTCTTACTTACCACCCTCCCTTTGTTTTCCCTCTCTCTCTCTCACTCTCTCTATAGCGCGCTCTCACTCTTTCTACAGCCTATGCAATATATTGTATTTTGTTTCCAAAGCCATTTGCCTATTTATAGTTGAAGTATTTATTGTTGTTGTGCCACTCGTGGCATGCTCAAGTGGCCACTCAATGCAGGCACTTTAATTGCATGCAGCCAGACCCTGATGGCGTCTTCCCCCAAAAAAAATTCATTGCCACCTTCAACATTGCAATGTCAAGGCAATGGGCCAAGGCGCAACTGGTTGAAAATGTAAAAAAAAAATATCCTATAAAATTGCAACTGCCAGACGCAAGCAGAGACAACTTATTGATATTATATTATCATCTCAAGACTCTTTTCCAATATCTTCTTCTTACTTATGTTTTTTTCTCTTTACTTTTGCAGCCATACATAATTGGCATGGCGATGTGCGTTTTGGTTTACCGCTGGATGTTGGCGATTCTGTTGATATTGTTGAGGAATGTAAATATTGGTATCGCGGCTCATGTCCACGTAAATCACGTGCTGTTGGTCTATTTCCCAAAACCTATATACACATTAAGGATTTATCTAAAATTGATCCTGTCGTTGCCGAATGTACACAAGTATTACGTGAATGGTCAGAGATATGGAAACGTCTCTATGTGGTAAGTAAAATCTATATATATATTATAATATTTCCTTTTACTAATTTTATTTTATTTTTTATAATTTTAGGATCGTGAAACATATAAATTTCAAACATTGCGTAAAGTTATGTATTCCATATTGGAAAGTCGAAGAGAATTGTTAAGTGCCACCATGACACAGGATCAAACAATTGAATTACAAATGCTTGTTGTTTCAAAAATTGATTGGGGTAATCGGTAAGTTAATGATTTCAGATTATACTTCTATATTATAATTGCAACTATGCCTTTTACTGAGTGTCTGTCAATTACTTGGAAACTATATAAAAATTTTCTAAGAAAAATTATGAAAAGATTTTGTCGACAGATCTTTGAAATCTTTGAACTCTGTGCTGTGATAATCATAATTATACTCGGTGCCCATTGGGTACCAAGCGTATATTGGGTTTGTGACAGCAGCAAATGTATGTAACACCCATAAGGAGGCGTGGCCGACTCCATAAAGTATATATATTCTGACTCAGGATCAATAGCCGAGTCGATTGGAGCATGTCCGTCTGTCCGTCTGTACGTCCGTATGAACACGCAGATCTCGGAGACTATAAGAGCTAGAGACTTCATTTATTTTGCAAAGTGCTTGTATTAGTTGCAGCCAGATCAAGTTTATTTTGGATTTTTGCCACGCCCCCCACGGCCTCCACAATTCGATGAAAACCATTTTGAACACACCACTGCACCCACACCCAGTCAAAATACCTGACCTGGTACCTGGTACAAAGTTAGAATATGTTTATCTGGAATATGTGTGAAAATTTGGTACAGATCAGATAATGAACATGGAAGTTATACACATTTCAAATTCCAAAAGTTGAGAGGCGTCTCTATAGCGTCGTACGCTTGCTTGCTGTTCTCACCCCACACCCGACGGCAACATTAACTTAGTGTTTTTTCTTTCTCAAACCTCTAAAGAGCGTGGCTCAGTGGTTAGTGGGTTGAACTCGCGTGCATGGGGTCCGCGGTTCGAATCTCGAGGCGATTTTTTTTTTAAATTAACTTAAAATTGACAAGTGCGCAGCACGAGCTAAATAAATATATAATATAACTTTGGGCACCGAGTGTTATACAGTCGAGCATACTCGCCTATAGCTTTCTTACATGTTTTATAATGAAATGATCTTGATTTTGATCTTGATCTTGATGACTAACATAATCTAAACAAATAATATATTAGAAAATTGAATCTTCACGCGATGATTCATGAAAGTTTTGCTATATAAAAGACGCTGAAAATGTCTACAAATTATTTTCGTATTTATTACAATTTTTATTACAATTTAAAAAAAAAAACTTAGATTGTTTTTGTTTTTTTGTTTTTTATATATATTTTTTTTTGTTTCTTTATGTAAAATGTGTTCTTTTCTAGCAATAATCACAATAATTTTGTTATAAACAAAATTTCTTAAAATTACATACATTTGTATACTAAAATTTAAGACAAAAAATTAGCGAGAGCATTTTGAATTTTTATGCGTAAATATAGTAGAATTGATATATATATATATATATATATATATATATGTATATATAATATATACAAATATAGTTTTCTATATTTGTTGTCATAGAATTTGATTACTATAATTTTATATGATGTTAGCATGTCTCTTATATTTTTCTTTTTTTTTATTTTTGTTTATATTGTATTTATAATTAAAATAGATACATAGATCAATACAGATCGTATATTGTTTTTTCGTGAGCGTGCGTGCATGCATATGCGTGTATGAAAGTTGACACGCCTTTTAATATAGAGCAAAATTATATGTAGAACTAAGCGATAAACTACTTTAAAATTTTATAATGTATATTTAAATGGCGCATCATTATTAACGTTACTACAGATACAGATTCATATATATATACATATATATATGTATATAGTATTTTATAGTGTGTAGTCAAAGTATTTTCTTTTCTTTTATATGTCGCGTATCGGATAATTTCAATTTCACAAATCCAACCTACAAATTGCACGGTTTGCCTGTGTAAATATATTTATCTCTTTCACTCTCTCTTTCTATCTATCTCTTCTTTCTCTCACTCTTTCACTGTTTCTATACCTCACAATTAAATTTTGACTGTCTTTTTGCGGCTTCTAACGACGTTTAGTTGTTTTTTCATTTTTCATTATAAATTTACTTAAAACCAAAAAAAAATTAACAAATTTTCTTTTTTTAAAAAAAAAAAGGAAAACAAAAAATTTTGCTATAGAATTTTTATGTCGTTTCTTTTTTTATGTTGCTTCGATATTTTCATTCGCATTAGAGAACAGTCTTAGATCTGATATTGCAGTAAGTAGTAGTACATATAATTATAAGTATTATTGAAAGCCTAAAAGCCTAAAACGCTGCTATGCGAAAAAAAAACACCTATAAAACCTTTCTAGAAATCTGATTACATCTCTCACTCTCTCTCTCACTCTATCTCTCTGAGTGTCCTCTGTCTACAAAATATTATTGAGAAATCATTGAAATTATTAGCGCCACATTATATTGATATATGGGAGCTTATGCTTCGGTCTCTTTGCCACCAAATCCTTCAACTGGTGGATATATTGGATGACTTATGGGATTCATTTCAAGCGTCGATGGGGCAGAGGGAGTGCGTGAGGCACCTAGCAAGCCGCAAAGCTGTTGCAGCATTTCGCTATATGAACGTGTACTAAGATTCTGGCTAAGGAAATGCAAGATCAAAAAGTCGCCAATCTATAAATAAAATAAAAAAAATTAATTTCATAATTTTTGTGATAATATGTTAAAGTAAAAAAAACTGACATCCAACTGGCGAACCAATTCAGTAATATCTTTACGTTGTCCAGAACGATAGGAACGCTTGATAATAGTTCCACGTGTGGTTGGCATCATAACAACAACTAGAGAATAGAGCACAGCAACGCCAGAAAGTGTTGCCAAAATGATAAACCAGAACCTAAAACAAACAAAATATTTTAATAATAAATTAAAAAACATTTCGAAATTTAAAAAAATTTAGTAATATTTTTTGAATATTTTGAACTTACCAAAGGAAAATATAGATCTTCTCATTAAGTATATTAAGTGCTAAAACACAAAGTGTATCATGCTTCTGTATCGATCCGCTTGGACCAAATTTACGGAATGTACATTTGGTTAATCTTGGAAATACTTCAATCATTGGATCATATCGCATATCCTGATCCATATTTGAAAATTTAACAACATCAGTACCATATGACATAAAAGCACCACCCAAAAATTTATCCACCATAAAGATATTCACAATTACATTAATGAAATTTAAAAATTCACAAAAGAAATATGCAAATGAGTAACCATTATGTGAATTAAGACTTTTCATAAAATATTTAATGATACGATCCTGACGATCTTTACGATAACTCTCTGGCACAGTTACCATGCCACGTAAACCATCAGTTATCATACGCATTTTACCATCTTCCATATTCTTCCATATCCAATGTGGCACATAAAACATAAGTCCCTAAAAATTAACATAAAATATATGAAATTTTAGATAAATCTATTTAATTATTAAATTATAGTTAACTTACTTGAAAGAAAAGCACAAATGGCACCCATTGATAATAGCTATGATAACGTTTTTCCTGTCCATATTCATTGCCCAATCCAGGGGCAGCGACATCTGTACCAATTTGTCGATGTTGTTGTCCAGGTATCGTAAATGTATATGTTATCCAGCAGAATGTGTTAATAACATGCATCGGTATTGAGCCATCATTAATACAACTTATAGGATCACCTACAGCAAGGAAAGTAAAAATTATTTATAGAGAATATTTGAAATATTTATATATTAATATTTATATATATTTGAATATTTATTGAAACTTAAAATATATTTTGTTTACATTTCTATATAGTATATATATTATATAGCATTTGAGTATTGCAACTCATAGACATATGTATATTTTTTACTATGCAAATTGTAGGCAACGCTATACGTCCCTGTGTCTAAATCAAATGCATGCGCGCAGTTCTTAAATGATTGAGTGCAATCAAATGTTGTTCATGTAGGCAAAATCTCTGCAGTCTTAAGTGGCATTAAGGCAATTTCAATCTCTGGCAAATGCATATAACAAATTGTCTTTATCTTTTTCTTTATCTTTATCTGTATTTGTCTACGTTGAGCTGAGCTGAGCTGAGTTGTGGGCGTGACAACTTTTTTTTTTGTTTTTTTTTTGAGGTGTGTCATCATTCAAGTAGAACTTTAACTTGAATCATTGTTTCTCGCTCACACTGCACTCTTAACTTACACTATCAGCTTATATAAACAATAGGCAGTTGTTAGAGCAGAGCAGAGTAGAAGAAGAAAAACCTTTAAGAAAAGTTCCTAGAATTCAA
This sequence comes from Zaprionus obscuricornis, assembly GCA_037044475.1. NCBI lineage: Eukaryota > Metazoa > Arthropoda > Insecta > Diptera > Drosophilidae > Zaprionus > Zaprionus obscuricornis. Next base: position 50,666 of record JBAMBR010002830.1, read on the forward strand.
TTGTCAATATTTATATTGGACTATGATTGTACTTGTATCGAGCTGCTCTTTGAAAAATGCACAAACAAATAAAAACTAGCTATAGATGATGTACATATAGGCTGCCTTTGGGGCTTTTGCTTAACTCAGCTGAACTCAAGTTTAGTTTTTTTTTTGTGATTCCAATGAAGTTGTTGCCAGAGTCACAATCACAGTCACAGTCATAGTCACAGCGAGCACGTTTATTTTGATTTTTGGGCCATGAAGCATGACTCAGTGAACGAATTACAAATGAATGTCGCTCAGTGGCATTTTATATATATTTTTTTTTGTATTTGTAATTGAATTTAGAAAGCGCTGCTTGAAAATTTCGAAATTAAAGTTTCTTGTTGCAACTTTGTTAATAGTTTTTCTTTTATTTTTCTTCTTTTTTTTTATAGCTGCATTAGCATTGCATTGTACTGCAGCAATGAATAAATATGCAAGTATATGCAAGTACTCATATTCATGATTTATTCATTTGCATAGACTGCACTAAATTCACACATTTATGTTCGCTTCAAAAAAAAAATCGTGCTTGGCTAAGCAGGTGTTAAATTCTTATATATACATATATATATATAAACATTATGTAGTATTGTTTACTTACCAATCAAATTATTGGCTGTTACAATAATGCAACAACCGAAAAGTATTGCTGTTGTAATCCTATAATGGCAACGGAATACCATATTATCGATAACAGCTTTATCCAGCAGATAACGTATCTTAATAAAGCTGGATACAGCCGAAAGCATGCCATAGACTGCCATGTTTATGCTTCTTCTTCTTCTACGTCCTTTACTTTTACTTTTCGCTTATTCTTCCCGCTGTTGTCGCTAATTTAGATATTTCAATTTCCTCTGTCTGTGTGTTTGTTGCTGCAGCTGAACTAAACTAAAACTGTAAATTAAAGAATGAAAAGAAATAAAAAAAAATTAAGTTTTTTTTTTATTTTTGTTGTGTTTTTTGTTTTGTTTTTTTATGATGATTGTAGTTATTATGCAATTAACAGCGACGACAATGGCAGAAACAAAACGACAGACGTACAGATGCTGTGTGTTATGTGTACAAGTATATTACAGTAAAACTTGACTATAAGCTATACTTGAATTTAAATTCATCTAATATTTTTTTTTTTTAAATTAATAAAATTATAAAATAATTTTTTTACATTTTTTTAAATGAAATTTTTTTTTTTTAAATTTTCTTTATTAATTTTTCACTTGAAGTTCATTGTAAAGAAATTTGACTGTATGCGTTAAACGTTATCTAGCACAGCTACAAATGTGACATATTTCTAATATTGAGCCACAACACATTACACACACGCACCAATACACACACATACATATACACACACATATGAATGACAAGCTACACACATTTCCGTTGCTTGCTTCCTTATCGCTAGAGACAAGCCGCACTTACAATTAAGTAAGTGCTGGTCTGACGGACAGTAACGAAATTCTGAGTTCTGAGAAGAAGAAGAACAAGAAGCAGAAGCAGCAGTAGAAGAAATATCATTTATTTTATGTAGATAGTGTAAATAGAATCTATGTCTGTCTGTCTGTCTGTTTGTCTATCGTTTATAATTCTTACATTTACAAATCTAATCTAATCTTTAAGTTTTTGTTATTTCGTACAAAACTAACAAATTTTTTTTTTTGTATTACATTTTGTAGGTTGAATGAACTCAAAGACCACACTTGAATCTTTTGAATCTTAATTCTTGTATCTTATACATATGTCGTCTCTATAGTCTCTGAGTCTTTGAGTCTGTTTTGGCTGAAAAGACACAGAACCGGTAAATGAGCTAAAGCTTTTGTCAACCCACGCATAAATTTCACTTTGCTTCCCCAAAGGGGGGGCATACATATACACAGGCATGAATATATGCGTGACTATATGCATACATATGCATGTGTTTGTGTGTGTGTGTGTATATATTATACATTTGTATTTTCCACTGCTGTACACTTGAAAGTCAAAGCTTTTTTTCTTTTTTTTTTTGTAGTCCTCTATTGAATGTATACAACGGCTAACGGCTCGAATTCGATCAGAAGATTGAGATCAGGTTCTCTTTCGCTTTGTTTTCTTTTCTTTTTTTTTTTGATTTTCAAGAGTGCGAGCTTGGCAAGTAGTTGGAAAGAGAGGGGGAAGTAGGGGTAGGGGAAGTGTAGTGAAGCTGTGTAGACTTTGGAAATCTTTGCCATGAAATTCTTTTGATGCTTTTGTTTATATGCAAATTTGTCATGTTTCTCTGTGTTGTTTTTTTTTTTTTTTTTTAATTTCATTTCAGCACAGAATTTCGTATACAACTCTAAAACACACAGACACACACTCATGTATGCATGCATACATACATAGAGATAAATACACATATGAACGTGTGCGCACAGAAATTATCTATTAACTAGAGTCATCTCTGTCGCACTCACTGCAATTAGAGTCAGAAATGTATTCTGCATCTGCGCAGCGGCAGCGACAGTGGCAGTGGCTGAAGCAGCGACAGCGACAGCTACTCCTTTTCAAAAATGCAGCAGCTTCTGCCTTCAGCATACATAATACATCTTATACTCTAAACCGACACACACACAGTCAGAGCTCACACAAATAGAGAAAGAGCAAGAGAGAGCAGAGCGGCAGCAGTAGCAGCAGCCGCACTTCATTTTAACTTCAATTCTTTGCCTTTGCTTTAACTTCGACTGCGACTGCGACTGCGAGTTTTGCTGCCTTTTTTTCTTTTTTTTTTTTTCAATAAAATTTTCAAAAAACTGGTTTTAAGGTATTTTCTTTTTTTTGATTTTTTTTTTTTCTTCAATTTCAAGAGAGCGAAGCGACCCAGCCGTATGGGTCGGGAACTGTTGCGCTTTGCGCTGCTGTTTTACGTGCGTTTTTTTTTTTATTGTCTTTTTTCTTTTCTTTTCTCTTATTTGGCTGCTACCAAGATTAGCAAAAGAAAAAGAAAGACTGACTGCAGCTTTTGATGTGTTTTTTTTTATGCATGTATGTAATGTAACGTAACGTAACTCTCTTCTTGCGCCTTTAACCCTTTGTGTATATCATCAGTTTTAAGTGATTCTTTTGCTCCTGCCAATTTGGCATTTCGCATACAAATTTATAGCCACTTTGACACTTTGAAAACTTGTTTTATTTTTTTTTTTTTAGCCGCTTGGCAAGCCATTAATTTTTTTTGCTAGCTTGTTATTTATTTTTAATTTTTTTTGTTTTTGCATGGTTAACATTTTGCTTTTTTTTTGGGTTTTTTTTTGTTGTTTTAGTTTGATTTTTGTTTCAAGTTTTTACACATTGTTGCAAAATTTTATTTCTATAGCACACACACACACACATACACTTGGGGGGGAGAGACAGAGAGAGAGAGAGATAGAGAGAGCGAGAGATACAGGCATTAGTAGCATTAGTTGCCTCAGCTGTGAACGCGATGCATTTATAAATTTGTATCTGTATCTGTTTTTGTATCTGTATCTGTATCTGTAGTTGCATTTCTATCTGTATCTGTTTTTAGCAGTTTACAACTTTAGCTTAGTGCTTCACTTAAAGGTGTTACTGCTGCTGCTGCTTTTGCTGCTACTTCTGTTTGCTGTTGATTTTAATATTTGTTGCTCAGAAAAAAATGCTGTGATTACCGTTTTCTACAAAATGTGCAGCTGCGCTCAGCGGCGTTCCAAAACCTACTGACTCTGACGAGAGTCGCTACCAACGCTTAGCCAAACGCTTGTCTCACTCGTTTACACACACACACACATGCACATATTAAAAGAGAGAGAGAGAGAGCGAGCGTGCAGCTAACAAAGTCATATACATAGTTACTCTCTCTCTCTCATAGTCAGCTCTCGCTCTTGCTCTCTCTCTGGGGGAACCAGTTGTGATGATCGCAATCGACAACTGGTTCCGGCTCACGACTTGAAATTACGCTCAGATTGCATTTACTCGGTAAATTCCATTTTATTTTTTATTTTATTTTTTTTTTTTACCTGGGCGCAGTCTCAACCTTGCCACCTACAGGTAGATCGCTTGCATTACCATTAGACTAGAGAGACATGCAGGCAGGCAGACAGAGAATATATACACACACACACATACATACACACATTAATATGTATGTAGATATAAAGACATATGTTGATTTACTTGCTTAACCCGCTGCCCATGACAATATATCTGGATCAGAAGTTTATCTTTTGTTTAGTCGCTCCACATTGTTAGCGACAGCATTGAAAATTTATTGCTTCATAAGAAACGTGCTGCTCCATAGTAGTAGCTGGAGCTAATGCTGCTGATGCTGCTAGTGCTGCTGCTGCTGATATTGAAGTTAAAACTGACGATACAACTCTATTGAATCTTGATTCTATTATTTTTTTTGTTCTGGTTCAAGAACTTTATTTGTATTGAAATTTAAGATTCATATGTGCATATAGAATATATATGTATATATATATATATATATATGTATATATATATATATATTTCTATATGTAAATGTCTGATTAGTCTAATGCTTTATTTATCCAAGTATCTAACTATTTATAGTCTTGCTTTTAGTTTAAAGATTCATGCAAACAATTGCATATGCAATATATGTAATATTACTTATAAAATACTAAACAGTGGCGACATATGTATATATACATATGTATATGTGTAGTCATATATAACTATATAAATATATATATATGTATGTATGTATTTATTGATAACCTGTTGTAGGTCATGAATATAGGTATAAGCATATAATCATATATTAAAATATATACTACATGTAGAATACTTATATTAACATATATGTATGTATAGTGTAATACCAAAATAAAGAAGTTTTTTTTCTTCTTATTTTGTAAATTTTTTATTGTCAATTTATGCATAAATATATTATGTATTTATATAGAATTTTTTATATATTTTATAGAATTTTATAAATTTCATATATTTTATGTATTTGATATATTTTTTACATTTCATATATATTTTATATTATTTAAATGTTTTTTTTTTATTATTTTTCATATTTTATATATTTTTTACATTTCATATATATTTTATATAATTTAAATGATTTTTTTTTTATTATTTTTCATATTTTATATATTTTTTATATTGTTTCTATATTTAAAATATTTTATATATGTATTTTTATATATCATATAGAATTTTATATATTTTTTACATTTCATATATATTTTTTTTTCTATAATTTAAATGTTTTTTTTTTTATTTTTCATATTTTATATTTTTTTTATATTTTCTATATTTTATAAGGTTTTTATATTTTATATTATATTTATATTTTATATATGTTATAGAATTTTATATATTTTTTATTTTATTATTTTATATTTTATGTATAGTTTTTATATTTTCTATAAATTTTATATATTTATATTATAGAATTCTATATATTTATTTATATTTTATAGTACATATTTTGTAGATTTTATATATTTTATTTTATATATTGTATATATTTTAAATTATATTTATTTTATATTATATTTATATTTTATATTTTTTATATTTTTTATAGTATTTTATAATTTTTTATATTCTATAAATTTTATATATTTTATAGAATTTTAAATATTTTTATATATTTTATAATTTTTTATATTTTATTTATTTTATCTTATATATATTTTTATTATATTTCATATATTAATTGCAATCCTATAATCAAACTCTTCATTTTAAATATAGATTATCTTATATATCTACTTACATAAATCGTACGATTTATTTTGTTGGCCTTCACTTTTCAATATATTTCACAAGCTTAAATTTGCAAATATTGCAGCTGTGTGAATTTTTGTCTGTCAGATGAAGGCGTAAAGTTGAAGTGGCGTGTATCAAATGTGTTTAGTGTTAAACTATGTCGACAGACATAGACAGAGAGAGAGAGACAGAGAGAGAGGGGAGAGTAACTTAAATGAAGAAACACTTGCTCATAGATCGATTTGCATGCTGAAAACTTCTATAGTGAAATTTTTTAGCTACAACATAAAGCAACGAAAAGTTGTGTTGCCAAGCGGTACGCCCAACACTTTGAACTTCAACTTCAAACTGCAACCTCCAGCAAGCAATTCTCCTTAAGAGTTCTGCCAAGTCGTTGTCAAGATGACTCAGCCAGTTGTTAGTATGTTGCCACGACTGCTCTTTGCTTTTGTGGCATAATGAAATGCCATTTTGAAATGGCTGCTGTTGCCGTTGCTGTTGCTGGGGCTGATATTGCTGCTGCTGCTGCTGTTGCTGTTGCTGTTGCATGTCCTGCCCAGTTGCTTAGTTGTTATTGCTGTTTGTTTATTGTCTGTGGCTGTCGCTTTTGCTGTTACTGTTGCTGTCGCTGTGGCTGTCGTTATTGCTGTTGGCTTTGCCCTGATGTTGCTGTTGTGGCTGTCTGTCGATGTCGATGCTGCTCGGGTTTCTGTATTCTTTGCTTGAAATGTATCTCACAGCTACACCTTTTATAAAGACATTAAATACAAGATATATGGCATGTGTGATTGTGATAAAAATGTATCTGTTGCCGCTACGACCTGCAGTAGATACACAGATACCTTTTGTACAATATCTTCAACATTCGACGTGTTGCTGTTGCCGTTGCTGTCGTTTGCTTCGGTTTTGTGGTTGACAGTGTTGCTGTTGCTGTTGCTGTTGTTGCAGCTCGCTGTCGTTGCTTATCGA